>ONZK01005892.1:0-12860 GCA_900322385.1 Pharnaceum exiguum
TCAACCCAGATTTTACCGGTTTTTTCGGGTTCGGTCAGTTTCGGGTTCGGTCAAATTTTTCGTGTTCATGACCCAGGTTTTTCGGGTCGGTTTTTCGGGTCATACCGGGTCGGGTAAATTTCTGTCAGGTCTAGTTATATACCTAAAATGGTATTTTTTTTTTCATTATTTTGGGATAATCGCATAACATATAAATTAGAAAAAAATACCATTTTAGGTAAATGACCTATAGTATAATACCAGTTTGGGGTCTCACTTATTTAATATGTCAAAAAGGGTACCTGAACTTTCAACATTGTACCAATATATTATTTTAACTTGTTTTTCATCATATTTTATAGTTTCTTAATTATCAATTTCATTTCCCTTTTCTTAAAAAAAGTATAAAATATGAAGAAAAACGAGTTAGTGTAAGGATAAAATGGCAAATTTGAAGCCTTTCCACATCCCAATCCAATCAGAGTATGACACATCATCACACTTAACAGAAAAATGTAACGGCGAACAGGTATCCGTATTGGTACAATGTTGAAAGTTCAGGTACCTTTTTTGACATATTGAATAAGTGAACTCCAAATTGGTATTTACTATAGATCAGGTACCTAAAATGGTATTTTTCAAATAAATTATTTCAATCAATTTCGCATAGTAATAATCGAAGAACAAGAACTGGGCAAGATGGGTTAATAAACCGGGCCTTAAGGATTGGACTTAACCACACAAAACTTCACCCAATTCCATTCCGACAAACTTATTGAGTGAGTGAGTCTGTGAGTGACTGTTACTCCAAAAAATAAAACAAAACAAAATGAAAAAAGAACAACGAGAAGACCAAAAGGCAGGCGTTAGTCCGTTACCAACACAAAATCAACAACAACAAAACATAAGTACACTAGTACTATCAGTTTAACTTTAACGTTATCATATCATAACATGTCATAACATACTCATTTTCCCATTTCCCTCTTCTCTCTCTTCCAATAATACTCTTTTCTTTCTTTCTTTCACTCACTCTCTTCCTCACTATTCACCCAAACCCTAGAATTTCAATTTCTCCCCAGGTAATAATCTCACCTACCACCAATCTTCTCTTTCATTTTTCCTTTTTGGGTTTTCTTAATACTCTTATTCCCTAACTCATCCTGCAATTAAAATTAAAAAACTGTCAGATCTTATGTCTTTTCTTTCATGATCTAAATTTTTTATAGCTAGTTTTTATATTTCTGTTGCATGCACTGTCATTTTCATTAAAGATCTCATTTTTATCATTTGAATTGTTGTTTTGCAGGTGGGTCTTTTCCCATTTGGATTTTCTGCTAACTCTTGGTGGTTTTTACTGTTTGTTAAGTTAAGTTGTTCTGTTGGGTAAATTTGGTGATTTTGGGAAAAGGGTTGTTGTCATTTTGTGAATGGTGTACATTTTGTGACTGTCAGTGTGTTTTGAGAGAAGGGTTTTGTTTTGTGTGGATAATAATAATAAGTTAATAAGGTGAGTTGAGTGAGGATGGAAGGCGTTTCGGGACCGAGTAGTGCGCAGGCAACATTTGACAAGTCTAGGGTTTTAGATGTAAAGCCTTTGAGGACATTGGTGCCCATGTTTCCTAGCCCTCCACAGGGGCCACCTTTTGTTTGTTCGTCGCCTTTTGGGCCGTTTCCGTCGGGGTTTACCCCGTTTTACCCCTTTAGCATGCCGCAAGGGGCTGATGATGGCGGTTTTGGTAGTCCTGCTGCGGCTATTCCCTTGCGGTCGTTTGGGACTCCTCAGATGGGGGGTCATTTTTCGGGGACGTCGAATGGGGATACTGAGTCGTCGATGGATGTTAATTTCGGAGAGGGGTCTACTGCGAAAAAGAGAGGGGCAGGGCGTAAGCCGAAGGCTGAGAAGAAGGCGCGGAGTAGTGTGAGTGCTGTGGAAATCAAAAAGCCTGATTTGACCAAGGTTGCTGGGTTGGCGGCTCCTCAACGTGAGGATGGTAATAGGGATATTGTTAATTTTGTGATGATGAAATTTGACTCTGTTCGTAGGAGGATAAGCCAGCTTGAGGATTCCAAAGAGTTTTCAGCGGGGCTTATCAAGCGTGCTGATCTCAGGGCTGGTAACACAATGTTGACTGTAGGCTTTAGGACTAACAATAGGAAGAGGATAGGTGGAGTCCCGGGTGTTGAAATTGGCGACATCTTTTACTTTAGAATGGAGATGTGTGTTCTGGGATTACATGCTCCCTCGATGGCTGGTATTGACTACATTGGTGCCACCAAGGGTAGCACGGAGGAAGATGCCCTTGCTGTGAGCATTGTATCATCTGGAGGATATGATGACAGTGCTGATGATCAAGATGTTCTGATCTACACTGGCCAGGGTGGGGGAAACTATGGTGGGAGGGGAGAAACATCTGATCAGAAATTGGAGAGGGGAAATTTAGCGCTGGAGGGAAGTGCGCGCCGTAAAAATGAAATCAGGGTAATCAGGGGTATTCGGGACCTCATGAATCCAGCGATTAAGATTTATGTCTATGATGGTCTCTACACTATCCAGGATAGCTGGATAGATAAGGCTAAAACTGGTACCAGCACTTTCAAGTATAAATTCGTCAGAGTACCGGGACAACCTTCAGCTTTTTCTGTCTGGCAGTCCATTCTAAAATGGAAGGAAGGCCAGTCATCTAGGACAGGGCTTATTCTCCCGGACCTTACTTCAGGGGCTGAAACACTGCCGGTGTCTCTTGTTAATGATGTCGATGCCGAAAGAGGACCTCCTTATTTCACCTACTTGCGTACGGTAAAATATCCGAGGTCGCTTGATATGGGTGAACCTTTTTATGGATGCAACTGCCATAATGCCTGTGCTCCTGGAGATTTGAATTGCTCTTGCATTCGCAAGAATGGGGGTGACTTCCCATATACCGCCAACGGGGTTTTTGTAAGTCGGAAACCACTAGTGTATGAGTGCGGGCCTTCTTGCCCATGTGTTCCTAATTGCAAAAACAGAGTCATACAGGGTGGTCTCAAGGTGCGTCTTGAAGTGTTTAAGACAAAGGATAAAGGCTGGGGCTTGCGGTCATGGGATCCCATTCGATCTGGGACCTTTGTTTGCGAATATGCTGGCGAAGTGATTGAGAAAGAAAAATATGATAGAGATGCAAGTGAAAACGATTATGTATTTGATACAACTCGTACTTTTGACAAATTTCAGTGGAATTGTGATCCTGTACTGCTGGGTGAGGAGTCGTCTGGAGACTTGAGTGAGGATTACAGTCTACCCACTCCATTAGTTATTAACTCAAAGGAATCTGGAAATGTTGCTCGATTTATGAACCACAGTTGTTCTCCGAACCTTTTCTGGCAGCCAGTTGTACATGAAAACAGCGGTGAATCATTTGTCCATATTGCATTCTTTGCAATGCAACACATTCCTCCTATGACCGAGCTCACATATGACTATGGTATATCCCAGTCAGAACATAGGAGGAAGCGGTGCTTCTGTGGCACAAGAAAATGCAGAGGTTACTTTGCATAATGCTGCTGCTGTGCTTCTAGTAGGTAGGTAAGTTTTGCAACTGTCATGTTAAGCTGGCATTTTTCAACATTGTGCTTCCTGGTTCAGTCTCCTTTCCCCTTCTCCTCCTCTTTTTGTTGGCTACTTCATTACTTCATAGAACTGTTTCTGCCTATTTGCTTGTTCCACTATTCTTTTTCACTTCTTTTACTGAGGGGTTGGGGTTACCACACCAATGGAATTCTGATGCGTGTTGACATTGTCTTATGGGGTTTATCTAACCCCGAGTGGGTCAGTTGGTAAGACTTCTGAGATTTGATATAGAGGTCCCAAGTTTGAGTCTCTTCATGGCCACCGGAGATTTTACTGGTTTTTAACTTTAGAGCCTATGGTATTAGTTACTTAGTTAGGCAAAGCTTAGATACCCATTTTATAAAAAAATAAATAAAAATCATATGAGGTTTATCTACAATTTACTGGGTTTTGTTTATTTATTTGTATCTTAAATTTTTTCATTTGTTTAGTCTGAGTTGATGCATTTTGGGGTGGATAGGGATTGGTTCCAGTGTTTAAGTAATCTTGTTTTCCTCATGTAATGTATTATGTGCATTTGGCAGCATGTCGCACAAGTCACAACTCAGTGCAAGCTAATGTCACATGGGTGCTTTGTTTGAATCCTTGTTACTATTTTTGCAGCTTTTGAATAAAGTATAAAAATTAATATGAAAAGAAAAAGTACTTGCTTATGTTCCCTGATTATTCCTCTTGAATATGTGTATTTTTGAAGAGTTTGTTTGCTAGTGACCTGTGTCCCACATTCTAGCAAGTTTTTGCTCCATGACGAAGTTTATGGATTGACGGTTCTGCTCTACACCCAGTTCCTTGGTAATTTTAGTGTGGAGATGACTTGCCTTCCCATGTACATGTTTTTTGTTTTTTGTTTTGATTTTTGTTGCTGATAGTTGGGATTTTCACCAAAATAACAAGTTCGAGCCTCCTCAGGGCCACTGGAGGTTTTACAGGTCGCTAACTTCAGGGCCCATGGGATTAGTTAGGCAATTAGCTTGCACTGAGTTGTGACTTCACTGGAGGTTTTACCGGTCGTTGAATTCACTATCTATATTTACCAAAATGACAATTTATGCAAGAAACAAGAACTGCAACAATAAATAAACCCGTTTTTGTTGTTGTTGTTGTTGTTGTAATTTCATGTTCTTTATTCCGTTCACACTTCAAACCCTATAAGCCTGTAGTTCACAATTCTATCACATGCGATTTGAGAGGATGGAAGTAGTTGAAGGGTCTCCTATTTTTATAACTAATTTCTTCCAAAAGAAACAAGAGTTTTATTGCTTTGTGGTTGGTAGTTCTTTTTCTGCACCATGTTTTCCACCTTTGGTTTAAAAAACACACTTGTTCCCCATTTTCTCCCAGGTGTTATTTTGGATCTCCTGTTCTTTGTGGCAGGTTAAATCTTAATATTTTACCTTAAGTGAATTTCAATCATTATTGCGATAGACGAATGGAAATCAAAATCTTGATGTTCTACAGTTTCAAAAATGGGTGTGCAAAGTTGGATACCCAGAAATTTGGGTAGCTATATTCTGACTCGTACCCGAAACTTGATTTTCTGTTGTTTCAAAATGGGTGTGCAAAGTCGGGTACCCGGAAATTTGGGTAGCCATATTTTCATTCGATACTCGACTTGAGAGAAAGCGGGTACCTGATTTAACGGGTCAGCATTCCTGTACCAAGTGCCGAGTATTTTTTTTTAAATCCAACTTGTTAGAGATACTTTTAGCAATGCCTTGTATCGAGAAAAGTTTGTGTGCACTCGTTTCATGTATGAGATGGGAGGGTCACTAATCAACACTCTACACTTTGTGGTCATTATTGACCCCGTCTCATATTTGAAACGGGTGCGCACAAAGTTTTGCGACTTCTATCTTGGTTTTTAACAAAAAAAACTTGTACTTACCGGAAAGAAGTCAATTCAGTTTTTTTTTTTGTATCCCACCGAATAACACTTGTAATTATGGGGAAAAGCTTCTTATAGTTTTACTCTTTTTCAAAGACAAGGACAATCAACTTAACTAGGGATAACATGAAAACAGCTTTTATGACCTGGGATCGTGTAAGTCAATTGTCATCTGTATTTTCAGAGCCTGGAATTGTCTACGGAAGGAGTAAATTATAAAATGTTGTGCCAGATTTCAACTTACGATAGGAAAGAAGATCTGTGTGTTGCATTTTATGAAAGAGTGGGGTTGAGTTGGCCTTTTGTTTTCCACTTTAGTGCGGGTGGTATGCCAATATAAAAGCTCTTTAAGGTCACCAGGTTAACACTCTTTGAATTTCGATTGAGGGATCTTGTTCATTTATTTTCTTTCAATGAGATAGTGTGTTTGGTGTTACTCTTTGGATCTTCTCAAGTACATACGGTCCTCCAGTGTCCATTACTGTGAGAGAGGAGGGGTACATTTTAATCAAAAAGAAAAAGTACAGATTCTCTCCCTCACAAAGTTATTGCACTGGAAGGCTTCTCACTGGAGAAGATCCTACTTCCTACTGAGGTTAGCATGGCCCTTTTTTATATTGGAGCCGTCCCATCTGTTTTCTCTTTTCTACCCCCGAATTTTATAATCATTGTGTTTCTTTTCTTTATCATTTGGGTTCAAATTGAAGATAATTATTAAACTGGAGGTTCAAAGTTGTTTTGTTTTGTCAAGATGTATTTAGATTTTAATGGGAGTGCTATTTCGGGTTTACTAGAACTTTAATTTTGTGTTCTGAGTGGTTTAGCTTGTATTTTGTATTAGGTTTTTGATACTGTTGGAGAGTCCAAACTTGGTGAGCTTGTGAACCGATTTAGGTTTTCTATTACTTGGGAGAGTCAAGTCAGGGTTTATTTTTCTGGGCCAATGTTTTTCATCGTGGTAAGTGGAAAATCTTGTCGAAATGTGTCAGAGTAGCCTACAATACAGCTTGTGATGTTGATTGGTGCGGGGTTTTGAATTAAGATGCGATGTAGAGGTTTTGTGCATGCTATGACTGTGCACAGATAAGCTACTTTTTTACTAGCATGGGGTCACTAGACTCCAACTAAGCTGACCACACCTATATGATCTCACCACATGTTTGTTTTAGGTCTTGACTGATCTCTTTTGAGCGTTGGTGGTCTACCATGGATTATTTCTATTTCCTTTGTCTATTTTAGAAATTAGTATGAATAGTTAGTTATAGATTAGAAGAGATTCTTTGATTGATTCTTCATTCTCTTGTTGTGTTCTGTCATTGCATGAGGGGTGACCCTATGGATGGTGACTTGGCTAAGTTGTGAGAAGAGACTCCAAATGTGAGCAGCCTTTTTTCACTTGGGTTGGTGAGCTGAAAAGGTTTTGTTAAATGTAGTATATAATGAAGCATGTCGACTTCAATTTGATTTACCAGTAAGTTATGAACTGGACGAGTATGACACATTAGATCCTTGAAATATAGCTAAGAAGAATGATAGATTTTGGGAAGAAAACATGGAAACCCTGAAAGGCATTGTCAACTATGCTTTACTAGTCAGATATGTTCGTTCGTTGTTTCCAGGAACTTTCTGTCATTACGGAGGTGTAATAGGCACTCAGGTAAGAACTCCAGGAACTTTATGGCAAGATATTCTTCCCAAGGGTGTGAGAATCGCAAATATAGAAATGAGCAGGTTTAAGTAGATAGGGATTACTTTGCTAGCACGATGATTTTGGATCAGATGGGAATGCTTTCTTTGTTTTTTTTGGTAGCCTTTTTATTTGCTAATTTGATGGTTATGAATTGTTAGTTTGTTACAATGGTGCATCAAGTCAAGAGTATCTTACTAGAACAATTCTAACTGTTTATATTCCTTTTATGTCTGTATTGTAATGAAACAGGCAGTGTCATGACTCATGACATCTCTTTAAACAGAATTACAGTGTATGTGGTGCACACTTGTACCCTAAAGTTTTCGGGGGGACTAGCTTTTTGCGGGGCTATAGCTAGACAGGGGTTTTGATTGTACTCATCTTCCTTGCACGCAATCAAAATTGACTGAGACCCTGTACAGGCTATTGTAGTATTGTCCAGTGTTGTAACGATTGTGGCTGCACCCCCCCGAACAGTGTTGGGAGGGGGGGTTGGTCTGTGTATTTTGAAGTTGTCTTACCTTGTGTTAAGAATTAAGATGTTCTGTCGGGTCCATTTTTTTAGTAAACTGAGCTTTGGTTAGTTTTGTTGGCAGGTGCAATCCATTTCTGAAGGCAGCTGGAATTTTGAACGCTAAATCACCATTACTGGTAACTTGGCAGGGCATCTGGGACTCAAGTGTATCCGTGTATTTTGTATAACACTGTCAACAGCATCAAGCTGCAGATATGTTTATTACGGGCTTTTGAGTTCTATTGTCATTTTCGTTCTATCAGCCCAGTGTGTTGTTAGTTAGTGGTTTGACACTTGAAAGCTTGTTTAAAAGGATGTGAATATCTTGTTTCTCATGTACTGTAGCCGTAGTTTAGCGGATACCTGTAACTTTTTAGCTAGTAGGGGTTGACAGTAGACCGTATTTAGCCGTTGGCTGTGTAAGTTGTACAAGATGTTTAGATGAATTTATGGGTTCCCAGTGAAAGATTGTTTTGGACTCCGAATTTTCCTGAATGATCACCTCATTCTGGGTTGCTAAAATGCCTAGTATGTGGACGGCTATATATGCGTCAAAAAGACAACTATTGAATGTTTGTCAAAACTTTTGACATTGCCACACATTTCTTACAAGGCAATGAAGCCCAAAACAGAAAAGCACGCAGGTCCATGGTCTATGGCTATTCTATCTGAAACAGCTTCTGGAACGTTCGTGCAAAGTCTCGACAACTTCTGAAGTTCCAACAGGAAAAAAAAGAAGGAAAAATACCATTTTAGGTACCTGACCTATAGCATAATACCAATTTGGAGTCTCATTTATTCAATATGTTAAAAAGGGTACCTGATCTTTCAACATTGTACCAATATGGGTACCTATTCTAACGCGGTTACATTTGTTTGTTAAGTGTGATGATGTATCATACTCTGATTGGCTGGGGATGTGAAAATGCTTCGAATTTGCCATTTTACCCTTACAGTAACTCGTTTTTCTTCATATTTTATATTTTTTTAAGAAAAAGAATATGGAATTGATAATTAAGAAACTATAAAATATGATGAAAAACAAGTTACAGTAAGGGTAAAATGGTCAATTCACTGCCTTTCCACATCCCCAGCCAATCAGAGTATGACACTGTCATCCCACTTAACAGGAGAATGTAACGGCGTTAGAGCATGTACCCATATTTAAAGTTCAGGTACCCTTTTTGACATATTGAATAAGTGAGACCCCAAATTGGTATTATGATATAGGTCAGGTACCTAAATTTTTTTATAGAAGGTAAGGATGCGGGGTCCTGAACTGGGCTGTATCCATCTCGGACAGACCCAATTCTACGCAGACCAGACACTTGGAGAGGGGGATGGGTGAAATATCCCTCCAAGTGTCCCTAGTGGGGGTTGAACTTGGGACCTCAAGGATCCCAAGTGACAACCCAACCACTAGACCAACCCTAATTGGTTAGTCAGGTACCTAAAATGGTATTTAATCGTAGCTTCCAGAACACAAAAAAAGCTTCTCATTTGAGCCTTGATCAAATCCCTATACAAGCTTCCTATTTACTTGACGTAGCTACTTCACTCTCTGTCTGTCTGTCTTTCTTTCTTCTGTCACTGCTAGAACCTTCAAACACACTATTCAGGCTAGCCAGTTATCCACCAACAATGAGGTAACATCATTTTCTTTTGATCTTTTCAGAGAAACGCTGCTTGAATTGAGTTCTGCTTGCTAGTTCATACGTGTAGGAATTTTCGTTCTTATGAGAGTTCCCAAAAAGAAAAAGAAACTTAGTGTCACTGTTTGTTCATGTTCGTTCTTTGATCAGATGCATGAGCATGACTTCACTGAGCTAAATGTATAAATGGCAAACGGGGTGGTTCATAACAAAAGTGTAAATAGGGTGATAAGTGTACGCCCTATATTTGCTGGAGAATTGTGATCATATACTGATAGAAACTTATTGGTTTATATTAAGCTTCACCAAAGTGCCCATTTGTGATCTTAGGAAATTGAAAGGTGAAAAAACAAAGTGGTTAGTTGTAGATAGTTTAGAGGAGTCTTTGGGTGACCACTGTCAGGAAGAACATCAGTTTGATACTAATCTGCAGAGGTTATTTTCTTGATTTCAGATTGATCTCATCAATTTCTGAGGAACCCTTGATGCATTAATTGGATCACAAATATTTGTGTTTAATTGTGTTTCCGAAGTCATAAGAGTTAAAGGGTAGTATGGAAGTCTAGGTAGAAATGTTGTTTCCTTTTCTTCTGCTGTTCCTCCTAGTGACTGAGCTATATTCATTGAGCAACTTATAGTTTCATACCCCTCCTTGTAGCTATAGCAGTGAACAGCAGAGTAACATGAGAATATGATTTTGTTTCTTCAATTGCATAGAAAAAAATTTGATGTGCAGAATATATCTAGCTCAGAGCAGTGAACTAAATTTGAACTGTCCTAAATAAGTTTTTTCCCTCTTTTTTTTCCAGTAGTAATACGACACGGTAGGATGAATATTCGTGTCAGGTAGCCATGATGTTTCTATTTCATCCAGGAAAAAACTAAATTTGCAAATAAGAGTTGATCATGTCTTACAAACCTGATTTTCCCATGTTCTATGATCCCAAAGGAAAGAACAGAAATGATTAAAATATTGTTCTGCTTGTTAAAACCGACATCTTATTGTCCCTGGTTTAAGTGTTCGTTGGGATAGAGGTGCCTAAGTGTAGACAGTAGAGAGGTTTTTTTTTAAAAAAAAGTGTAGACTGCAGAGGAGGCATAACGAACATGGAAGGAAATCAGTATAGGGTTTTGGTTTAGTATTAGTCCGCCAGCAAATGCATGTTTCATACATCATATTAGTATTAGAATTGGCAAATGTATATTTTCTAGGCTTGGAAACTTCTTGTTTTCCAAAAAGTTTGTGAGATTGATCAGCTGCTTCACTAATTGATGATTTATTTGATAAATGTACAATGTCTCCTGCCTTCCCTTCATCTCCTCTTTCTCTTTCCGAATGCAATGTTATCAGTTTGTTTGAGAAATACTAATGAAGCGTGATTGCAGTCGACACCCAATTGTCAAGTGGGCACAAAGGTCAGACAAGCTCTTTATAACAATTGAGTTACCAGACGCAAAAGATGTAAAGCTAAAGCTTGAACCTGAAGGAAAGTTCTTCTTTTCTGCTGTCAAGGATGGTACCCCTTATGAGGTTGATCTCGAATTTTTCGATAAGATAAACGTAGAGGTAAGCTATCTTCAAAACTGTTTAAATTTGCTTTAATTTGCTTCACTTTTCTGTTTGTAAAATCAGCTTTTAATATGAGTGTTTATATACTTCAGGAGAGCAAGCACAACATTGGGGTGAGGCACATTGTGTATGCAATTCAAAAAGCAGAGAAGAAATGGTGGAATAGATTAATCAAACAGGAGGGAAAGCCTCCAGTTTTCCTCAAGGTTGATTGGGACAAATGGGTGGATGAAGATGAAGAGAATGGTAAGTTCCTTAGAATGTATTGATGTAAACCTTGCCTGATATCAGTTTCCCTTATTAGCTTGTGCTGATGATCTTGTTATCTTGTAACAGAGAAAGGCTTCAACTTTGATGACATGGATTTCTCGGTGAGTATTCTGGTTACAATCTGCTGTTGGAAATGCTGTTTTCGTTCATTGAGTTTCATGTGAATTGAAATGTGCAAAATATACGGAGTATGTAGTTATCTGTTTAATGCTAATAGCCTAATAGTGTTGGCCAATTGCCCAATTGATTATACAATAGTAGGTTTTGTTAAAAATCAGTGATGTCTCACATAATTACTTAGTAATTTGTCAACTATATGAATGATGAATTATGACGCTCATTCTTCTTTCAAGATAATAATCCTATAAGTCACAGTTAAGCCATGATTTGTAAAAGTTTGCTTTTGCTGACTGACAATAAAATTGTGCAGAACTTAGACATAGGTGGGGATGATGATGATTTTGATATGGATGATGCAAAGGATGAAGAAGGTTAGGAATGCCATACAAATTGATTATCTTTACTTTGATTTATTCATCTGATAGTTTCTCCAGTTCATCTGTACTTTGACGATACTAATTGTCTAAGTCTTCCCTTGCTGCAAGCCTTAAAGTTTCTGCCACTGTTGTCTTTTGTCCATGATCTTATTTATAATCAACTTCTGTGGGCTCAAAGATGAGTCCTTCCTCGGTCATTTATGTTGAATTAACATTGAGCAATTTTGATTTGTAGAAGAATCAAAAGATAGTGAAGAAGCCGGTAAGGCGGAGTCTATGGCAGCAAGTGATGAGAATGGTGACACAAAGGAAGAACCTGCTAAACCAATGGCTGAAGAAGCTAAGGCTTAACTGCGTTCAAGGGCGGTACGGTGATTCAACCTTGTAACCTCAGACTATCACAATATTGGTCAGTACTCTTTTGTTGTTGTACGTCGGTGTAAACTGAGAAGGAGAAGGGATGTTATTATTCTGGGTGCATGTACTTTGGTTAGGAACTGTTCTGTAGAGTCTGGAGACTTGTTTGTCAGTAGTTAAGAACTCCAATGTTCAATTGGTGCATATTCCTTATAGATGGTGTGTGTTTCAAGAAAAAAAAAAACTTATGTATCTATCTACTACGTACTTTTCCGAGCGCTGCATTGGCTATGTTATGTGTTTTTCCAATTCCCAGGTATAGCCCGTGTATACCGGGTGTTTTTTTCAAAGCATATTAACTGACATTAATAAGTACTATGATTATTAGTTATAAATTCACCAGGTGTACGGGTACATCCGATGTACCTGTTAGGACAGTTTCTGTAGAACAAGGTTTAAGGCACGAGATCGCTATCCTAAAGACAATATTTGCCCCAAATTAATGTGCACTGGGTTGTAACAAATCTATCTTTGGGATACAATAAACCTTATACTAGTTATGCTTTGCACAAAACAAAACTAGTCACTAAGTATGAGTTTTATGGAACAGAATTGTAGAGCAGTTTGTTTTTCATGTTTACTGCAGACGGCATGAGAAACGATATGTTTTTATGTTGGGAAAAGTCTTGTATATATAGAGGGACATGGCAGTTAACAAGGGTATTTTATTTGATAATTTAATAAATAAATAATATGGATAATTACAATGACAGTTAACTGCCTCTTATCTCTGTACATATATCAAACTCTTATATATCAAGCATTGTGTCGCTTGA
>ONZK01005894.1:4328-15016 GCA_900322385.1 Pharnaceum exiguum
CTTAGAGGGGTAGGTATATGCTAAGCTAGGCTAGAGACAGAAAGAATGAGTTCATCAAACCCGGCGTGAGGAATAATGACGAGCTAGGGGGGTTTATATAGTGGGGGATTTCTTGGGGAAAAAGACAAACCTAGGGATCAGATCAGATCCCGAGGCAGAAACGTGCGCCAGGCGCACGCTTCGTGCGATAGGCGCACGTTTCCTGCGGGACCAGGATTCGTCCTGGTCCGCCCGTTTTGGATAGGATAAAGTTTTTATTTTATCTGATAAGGTTTTCGGTATTTTGCCTGATTTAAACTCGGTTTAGGTGGAATATTCGCCAAAAATAGCTAATTAATTAAATAATTAATTAATTAGCTGACTTTTATTGTAGGCTAGGCTGACTTAGTGTGGACTGGGCTGATTTTATTGGACTGGGTTTGACTAATTAATTGACTGAAGCAATTAATGGGCTAAAATCAATCAATTTAGGGCCAAATATAGAGGTATTATATATGGAATCGATCAGGAAGACGAGGGGAAGATGATAGACACGACTACTAATCCCGTTTCTCAAGCTTTCAAACAATTATCATTAAGAATAATCTTACTATAAATACTAAATGCCAAGTTAGGTTTACATCATAAGGCGTGGCGAATACCCGGTAGAATTACCGTACTTACAGTATTACACTAACATCTCAAAAAAATTTGATACGCTAATTAGTGCTGCTACTGATCAGCGGCTTGTAAGAATAGTTGACGAACAAGTGGGAAATTCTAATGGTGAAGGAAAGGGTGGTGATGATCCACCTTTGGTTCCTCAATCAGTATTCTTACTTGAAATGTTAGGGGTCTAAATGACCCCATAAAGCATAAGGATATTTATAGGTCCTTATTGCTAAATAAATTGGATTTAGCTGCTTTGTTGGAAGCACAATTAAAAGAAAAAAGTGAAAAATTCAATAAAAATCAGTTTGCTAATTACAATGCTTCCCACTAAAATGGGAGAATTTAGGTAATTTGGGATGAAAGTCTGATTCAGTTGAATGATATTATGTTTTCTTCTTAATTCATGCAGTATCGAGTACTAAATAGAAGAACATGTCTTGTTGTCATGATCTCTTTTATTTATGCCTTTAATGACAATGTGGGTACACAAGCCTTACGGAAGGATCTCTAATACATCAACACGTACCCTAGCTTTGTATACGTGATTTTAACTTGACTTATCATTCGTCGGAGAAGCAAAGCAATTTCCCAGTTGTCTTGGAAGATATGCAGCGCAAGATTTCAATGATTGTGTTCACACAGCCCTACTCTCCGATTTACCTGCCGATTCTGCATTCTTTACTTGGTGTAATATCAAGACCTTCCACATAGAGTTAACTACAAGCTGGATAGGGTTATGGATAATCGTCATTGGTTCTTGAGTTCAATCAATGTCATCGTGGAGTTCTTACCAAATGGTATCTCTGATCATTCTCCCACTCCGATTTCTATTATTGGTTCTATAAAGACTAACCCTAAATCATTTTCGATTTCTGAATTGTTGGGCTGATGATACTGACTTTCTTGCTATTGTGCATAATGCTTGGAGTTCTCCTGTACTTGTACTGCTACGTATATACTTGTGTAGAAACTGAAATCAGTAAAGTGTGCTCTCTCAAGAAATGGCGTCATGATAAGTTTTCTAATATAGCAAGTAGATCGAGCTTTGGCTACTTACAAGCTATTGGAAAACTGTCAAAGCAAATTACAAGTTAATTGTATGAATGAGACACTCATTGCAAATTGAAAGAGATATATACATAGTCCAGACAAGCTGAGCTAAGTGCTTTATCAGAAAAAAGTAAAAACACACCATTTGAACCTTGCTGCTGAAAACTCTTCCTATTTGCATGCACTTGTTAAACAGAAACAGTCAAATCAATTTGTGGGGAAAATTAATGATAAAAATGGTAATTGTGGATTGGATGTAGAAGAAACTTTCTACGCACACACAAAAACACGTTAGTTTTCCTGCGAAATTTGTTTCAAGGAATCAACACAAAATCAATTGGTGGCTCCCATATCTACCACTCAGATCAAAAGAGCATTATTTTCATATGGTGATTTGAAGCCCGGGGTTTGGTGGATATAACGCATGTTTCTTCAAAATATCTTGGCCTATTATTCATCTTGATTTCATTGCTGTAATTCAAGAATTTTTCACCAATTTCAAGTTAATTAGCTTCTGAAAGAGGTAAATGCAACTATTCTTTTTCTCATCCCAATGATTGCACTCTTATTTACAAAACAATTACAACAATTTTGTCGAATAAAATGCAAGATAGTGTGGCAGAAGTATTTGGAGTTGAGCGGGCAACGTTTGTCAAGGGTAGATTACTTTTTGATAATGTAATGCTAGCACGCAACAAATTAGTAAACAGATATGGTAATAAGCACTTATCTCCCGACCTCTCTTAAAGATTGATATTAGGAAAGCGTTTCATAATGTGTTATGTGATCTTTTGATATTTACTATAGGAGGTTTTCCTTCAGTGAAATTTGTGGTAAAGCTAGGCTCTGCAATTATTTGAAAAATTCTCTGGTCTTGGTATGAAATCCCTAGCAAATCAAAAAAATAATTTTGGTGGAGTTAAGAATGATAACGCACGGGCAAGAAACAGATTCTTGTAACCCAAAAATAAAAAACAGATTCTTTCAATTTTATTGAATTTATTTTAATCCCAAAGGGGGCAGAAGACACAGCTTACACATTGCTTTTCTACAAGACCATAAAAGCCTATAGCTTTTGTGTTTTTTTTTTTCCTAAAACAAAAATTTATTTTCATTCAAGTTTAATTAATAGAACCTATATTCATTTGTTTAAACTATCCTAGGCTCCTAGCTAGTAGCTAACCATAAGCTGTACTGAGGAACCTCTTGATGGTACAATGATTCAATATCTTTAGTAGCTTCTGATTGTTTGTACATCTTGGGGTCTTGAACTGGCTCAATGCTGCCCCATTACCTACATAGTAATCCAAAATTTGCCTGAAAGTCCCTCTCTCAACAATGCATAGCTCCAACGGTCCAATTGAATTGGTCCTCCTAGACACTACATAACCATGGTCCACAAAGGACTCATCCATCTTCCTGCAACATTCATCAAGAACCTCCTCCTCCACTTGGCCCGTAATTTCCCAGTAGATTACATAATGGCCTGGGTGGTTTGCCACGTTTGCGTGGCTTGTGAAATCGACTAGCTCGGCTTGACCCTTTTGGCCCAGGAGTTGTGAGCCAGTCTCGACCACCAGCTGGAGGTCGTTCTCTGTGTTCTTGTCAATATTCACAGTAAGGATTAGCTTCCTCCTGCAGACAAACCTCAGCTTTGGAGTTCCATTATGAAAGCCGGATACTTCCACGACATCTCCTAACCTGTACCTGTAAAGTCCTGCGGAGAGGAGGTAGCAGTATAATATATCAGGAAAAATAGGGCAAGAAGGAAATAGAACTAACTCTATCAAATATACTGAATGTGAAATTTCGATCTCAATATAATTTTGAAAGCGACAGTACAAGGAGTGTTACTTGTCCATGGTTTGGAAAAGAAAATGACTAATTGTGTGCATGAATTATTAGTCTCCCTCCCATGATAAGTACCCATCCATGATATATTGATATGTTGCCTAGTAAAAATGACGACATTTACGTCCATATCATCCTCTATTCTGCTGCCCAATAAAAGGGAAGACAGAAAAAAACATTTGTAGGACGATGAAACAACATGAAAAAAAGTAGAATCGACAAAATTAGATTGTCTGGATGTGACTTATTTATTACTGATGTGGTGTTTCGACCATCTATATATGTCAGTTTGTATATCATAAAGGTTTGTTATCTACATTTTTTGGTGTTTTAATGGAATGATATTAGTAAAGCAGATAATAAGAATCATGAGCAAAGAAGCTTAATCTATGACAGTTGACTGCACATTCAGCAACCAATCGATGGTATATATATAGAAATTCAGGCAGAGTGCTTCAGGGTAAAGGGAGATAATTTCGAGCTTTTATCAATGTATTTGAAGGGACAAACTAAAAGGGGGAGATATTGAGCTGTCTGGAACAAAATGAAACAAGAAGCATAATAGTGAATATTTTGGTGACTAAAAAACAAATGAAGTGCATGCATATGTTTCAGAGGATAGAAGAAAAAAGAAGACTGCAGAATAGAAATATAATGCATGTAGTAATGTTTCCGAATTCAATGCAACAATGTATTTAGGATCAATCTCGGAAACTACCTCCCTGTTTTCTTAAACATGGGTAATGTTGCGTTCATCTTATCTTGACCCCCGAGCACCTTCATTGAATGGGGATTACACTCGGTTGTTGTTGTTGTTGTGTTTCGGAATCACATTACAGAATTATTTAAATATATCCGTAAATATGTAGGATTGCAGCGTGAAGGAAAGTAATTACCTGTAAAAGTTGTGAGGACAACCTCATATTGTTGGCCAACTTTGACCTTGAAAAGTGGAACAGGATCATCTTCTATAAAGTCATCCACTGTTAAGCTTATACTGCCATTCCTTCGATTTCTATTAAGAGGAATGAACTCAAAATAAGAAAATGTAGGTACGACAGCAAAGGTGACCCTGTCAGAAGGAGAAGAAGGATCCAAGTTCACCCCAATCCAGCTCTCTGTGGATCCATAATCTGCACTAATTAAGGGAAGATTCCCAGCATAATGTCTTAGCTTCTTCAGATATGGCTGCATTGATCCTGTCATTATAGAATACACATATTTTGTGTTTGGCCATAGCTTAGGAATTAATCCAGACCAATTGACACTTATGAGCTTCTCGCAAGTTTCTTGCATCCTAAATGCCAAAGAAGGCCTAGGGGATATGATCTTTAAAACAGCTTCTCGAGCAGCAGGTATGGTGATTCTAGAGCTGAGGTTACCTTCTTTTATGTCCCTGCATAGCTCTTGCCACAACTCTTCAAATGTAGCAAGTGCCTGAACAATGCTATACAAAAATGTTGATGAGATAAACTCGATTTCACTGTAAAAGAAGAAGCCTAAAAGCAGGTGACAGTATGTTGTTTGCTTGTAGTCACCACTTGAAATCACTTGAGGTGGACTGCAAGTGAAAGACTTAGTCTTCTCTTGCTTCGCCTTGAATTCTTTGCTAGAGAAATAGTGGCTTGTGGCTGTTCCGGCTGTTAGGCCTCCCTTTGTTTTATATGTTTTGCTGCTGTATATGAACTCCAAGATTCTACCTCCAGGTTTTATTGGATATATCCTGAACCCCACAGGATTATAATTATAAGATATATGACTTGAAGACATGATTATTATAACAGCTGCTTTACTATCTTTAGGAGTTAGGACTTCTTATATTTACAATTGTTATGTGCTCTTATTTTCCTACATTTTATCATGGGGTAGAGAACTACTAGTCATTACTTCTCTAAGCTATCTATCTGGTCAAGCTCTCTCACTGACAAGCTTTTCCTTTCTTACTGTACGTATAGAGCACCAAACCAAGATGTTAAAGCTTATTATTTTACAGCACAATCACCAACTCATGGTTGGTGTTGTTCATCTCTGATATTTGTTAAACAATTCCTCCGTTTCGGTTTAGAAATGATGTTCTAGAGTACCTTGATCTGTAAGCTGCTGCCAGTCTGAATATCTGAAGAGTTGTCTGAGCACTGTGCTGCGTAAATGGTACGTACTTTTGTCGTCCTTCAGTGGTACCTGAGCTACAATTCCAAAGAAACTACTTATTTCATTGCACCATAGAGGCATAGACAAATGTGACATGTATGTTCATTATGGATCAGGCAACAGTTTGATATATGTGTCATCCTGTCAGCTCTCATTTTAACAACCCTTCTAATCATGTATGACAACAAGATAAGTGAGCATGTTAGTTGAGGTAATGACAGAGATGGAAAAGAGTAGTACCTCAAGGAGATGTGTGAGATAGGCTGTCGAGTGAGAAGCGCCGTGGTGTCTCCATCAACTATCCTGTGAATATAAGGTTCTAAATCTGCATGGGTAGCTAGGGGCACCATTGTGGTGTATATCTTTTCCAAAGTACTAGGGTCCAATTCTCGTATATCGTTTATGTCTCCTAACCATTTGTTTAGATAATCAACTCCATAGTTCATCTCAAGAATCCTACATAGCGTCTCCTGTTGCACTGATTCAGCATTCTGAGTTACCTCCTCAAACCAGCTGACAATTTCATCATCCATACCCATTAGAACGCTCTCAATATGCTAAGTGACGATTGAATTAACAACTTTAGGAGCTTAGGCTTCAACAAGGGAACCTATAATTGACATGCATACATGTAAAAGATATTTTCCAAGCTAAGGCTTATCCTCTGAATAAACAACATTGAACGGAACACAAAGATATAGAAGAGCCCCATATGAAGGGAAATCGTACGATGCCATATACACCACATGAAATACCGTTTTGTCACTGAATGCAAGAGAATACGAGACAAGCAATGGAGACAAGGTAAAGAGGGGGACCTAGATAGATGCATCAAAATGACAGGTTTAGCATGGCCGGTTGGTCTGGATCTCTTTTTTCCTATTTATGGGTTTCAATTTTGTGGCACCGTGAAAATGTCCAACTCATAATCTTTTGAACCAAATAATGCTATTGCCTATTCAAGTCGGATTATCAGATTTTTTGCCTATTCAACTCATAATCTTTTGAACCCTGTACCTGAATCACTACATGTGAAGGTAAATGAACTGTGTGAACAGTTATTCTAAGCCAAAGGATTAAGAAGTACTTCTTCTGACTCTAAAATAGGCAGGTTGGATTCGGGAAGTCTATAAGCACTAACACAAATGAAATTGGTATTGCACAAATGAATTGAATTCATTCAAGTTTGCCTGCGGACTAATCATCCTTCAGTTGTTTCAAAGTAGTGGTAGTATCTCGTGTTTACGACTTACGAACAAGGGTAGCCCAAAAAGGGAAACAAAGAACTTGATAGGCAATCACTTTTCTGCACAGTTGTGGCTTTGAAACTTTGCCTCACATTGTGGAGGGTTTAATTTGAGCGTGGGTAGTGAGCTGACCACATTAATCATTAAGCTAATTAAGAAATTGTATGCAAGTTGAATGAACTTTGAAAGTGTATGCCAAGAAAAAGTACTGTTCTTGTTGACAATTGTCAACCGCTATACTTCAGAACCAAACGTCCGTAACATGCAAGTTGCAACATCAACCACGACATTCAGCTACATTCCACAGATAGCATTGGTCATTTGGTCATGCATCGTTCTCCGACATCGAAGATTTCCATGATCCCCAGGGCCAACAATAACGAACCAAGAACCAATAATATGGAGAAAGTCATGTTTTCTTTTCTTTATATAACTAGTTTCCTGCCCGTGCGTTGCACGATTTTATATCTCATATATATTTTACTTTTTCTATGTTAGTAGAATATAATTCTTGTATTGAACTAAATAATATTGTTGAAGTATGTTTTAGATTAGCATTTGATGTTTGTATGTCTATAAGAAGAATAATTTTTTGAATTAGTAAATATTTAACATTTACAATAAAAAAATCATAATCGTCAAATCATGTAATGGTTGTGTGGATGAGAACTCTTCTTAAATAAACATAATTGAATTAATTTTTCTGTGAGTGAGGATTGTCCAAATAAGTACTCATAAATTAAACTAAATGTTTCCTACATGCGTTGTTGTTATTTATCCAAAAAAAAGTATTGTTTTTTTAGTGCAAAGCGTAACTAAATGGAAGGCGTCAAGAAAAGACATAAAAAGTAAAAAAAAGAATAAAAATGAGATCTGAAATAATTAGAGAAACGAAGGCAAGGTAGAAGTCGGAGTTTGATTAAAAACAATAATTCTTTTGCTGAATATCATCAACCATTATTCAATATTAAATTGTAGAAGGTACCACCCATTTTCTTTCTTTCAATTTTCATGGCACTTAACGATTTTTCTTTTCTTTATCTAATTTTTCTTTTTCTTTTTCGTTTTTTAATTTTTAGCTTGTTAATATAAAAAAGAAAATAAAAATATAGAAGGTACCACCCGTGTCCCTTCTTTTCAATTTTTATGGCACTTCACGTTTTTTCTTTTCTTTATCTAATTTTTCTTTTTCTTTTTCTTTTTTAATTTTTAGCTTATTAATATCAAAAAAGAACACAAAGGATTTATTTTATTAAAAAGAAAACAAAAAAGAAAACAAAGGATTTTTTTATCAAAAATAAAACAAAGGTTTTTTCATAGACACTTGATTGGTTCTTTGTATGCCTATGTATCATTTTTTTTTGTCACTTGTTGATTGTGAACTAAAAAAAAAAGAAGATAATATTATTTTTAGATAGTTGTACACTTGTATCCGCAAACTTAAACCAGTCGGACAACACAAAAACGAATGTGAACCCCTCTTATAAATAAGATTGGGTATTAAATGAAAAAAAGGTTGATTAATAATCTGCAGGTTGATAACCCCGTCTCATATATAAAATAGTTTCAAATAAATTTTTCTAATCATGATTATCAATAACTCAATACAAACTCAAAGTATTAACTAATAAAAAATATACACTAAGAGCATGATGGAACATAAAAAAAAAATGCAGTAAGTGACGAACGTGTTATGTTGTAGATTAGAGTTTGAGAGATATAGTGACTATTTGTTCTTCTGAGTTTGTGTTGGCTTGCAAATCAAATAGATACTTTTATACCTCATCAAATGAATCCTAATCTTCTACCTCGTCATTTTAGTAGTATCTATAAGATTTTTTTTTGGCGGAAGGATCGATCTTCTAGTTTTGTTGTCATATTTTTTTTAGGAGTACGTAGTCTAGTAAGTTAATAACTCAAATGAATCCTAATATTCTACGTCATGTTTTTCGTTTCTAGTTTTATTAATCTTTCACGTGATGTGTTTTCTTTTCATAATTTCTTTATTTTTTATCCAAAATTTTCAATTGATTTCTTTTTCTAAAACCAAAAAACCTCAAATTAATATTAGTGACCTTTTTTTTCCTAGTCACGGCCCTATACTGATCCCATGTGGGACTTTTTTTTTTGTTGCCGCTTTCTCATTGGTGTTTTTTATTCCTATGTGGCATAGCTCAGAGCGCTGCGTCCCATGTGGCATAGCTTAGAGCTCCCGAAAAAACTCAGCTTTGGAACACAATTTTGTGTCTTATATATAATGTATTTTTTCAATGTTAGCAGAATATGGTTCTTGTATTCAACTAAATCATATTGTTGAAGTATGATTTAGATTAGCAATTGAAGTTGGTATATCTTTAAAAAGAATAAACAATGGTTAGTCGTGAATATGTGAGACGGGGTCACCAATAATTAACAAAGGCTTGATTAATAACCCTATTTTAGTCATTAATGATCCCGTCTCATGATTTCAAACGGGTATATATATACAAATTTTCCTCTACAGCATAACCCCAGTTTATCTAAATTTCTTATGCCTAATAATAGTCTTCGGATACTCCTAATGTCACCACCATTGAAGTAGTTATGACGGTAGCAAGTCAAAGGAGTAAAGCTACTCTATTTGAGAATGTCCCATAGTAGCAAAATCCTATAAGTTTATATAACCAACGTAAGGCTAACGCCTAACGGTGTGTTTTGATCGGTTGAAAGATATGAACTGAAACTGAACTAAACTGAAAAAACGAACTGAAAAAAACTGAAAGATTGTGAACTGAACTGGAAAAAAAGCTGATGGCAGTTAAAATTATAATTAAAACTGAACTGAACTGAATTGGAAAAAAAATGAATTGAACTAAATAGAAAAAAACTGAACTATATTAATACCCATGAACAAAACACAGCCTAATTCATAATTTCCATTGCTCAGAATTAGTGTATGTTCCTAGAACTTGCAATAGGTTTTGTAATAGTCTAGTTATAAGTGCTCGTGGATTTAGAGATTTGTTTCCCTGAAGATAGATAAAAACTTAAGCGATCGGTGATTGCGGACCAAAATATATAATGAGATTTGATTTTACTTATCTAATTCTTTTTTTTTTATAAAAAAAGTGATCTAACTCTTATCTAATAGAATCTATACGTTTCTAACAATAGCATAAGTAGATTACATATAGACCTTCGTTGTGGATAAATTTTAGTGCTTTTCACTTTTGAGTCATGTAAAAAGTTATCATTTCCATTAAACTTTATCAAATTAAACCACATGTGAAAACCTTTTTGTGTTGATTTTTTTTTTAACATTTTCTGTTTCAGAAAAGAAAGTACTGGATTATTTTATCAATACTTTTAAAAAAAAAAATCTCATTGGTTCTTGAAAAGTTTATGTGGTCTTATTAATGATCTCAAACTCTTTGATGAACTTTTTATTTGTTGTCGCTTCTTCATTGGTCTTTTTTATTCCCATGTGGCATAGTTTAGAGGCCTCCGTCCTATGTGGCACGCCTTAGAGCTCCCGAAAAAACTCAGTTTTATATATATATATATAGTTTCTTGCCCGTGCGTTACACGGAAAATTAGGCCTAATATAAAAAAAAATAGGAACTCTATGTACCATGTACAAACTCTTAATTAGACTTATTGATTTCTTTTATTACAGTGACCCGTTCATCCAACTACATATCTAAGCTCGCTTTGTACTAATTCATTTCAACGATCTAAGTGAGATTCCTAGCTTTTTAG
>ONZK01005905.1:711-11322 GCA_900322385.1 Pharnaceum exiguum
GATGCCCCCCATTTGCCTAGATTTTGAGTAAAAAGTTTTGGCAAATGTTAAACAAAAGACAACGAAATTTTGACCGACGAATTTGATTATGTGACTGGGGTTTTGAGTTCACAACGTGAAGGAGACTCATGTTTGACGTTGTAAGATGTGATTGGGGGTTTTGAGTTCACAACGTGAAGGAGACTCAGGTTTGACCTTATAAGTGTGTTTGGCGATTTCGAGTTCACAACGTGAAGGAGACTCGGGTTTTGAGTTCACAACGTGAAGGAGACTCGAGAGTTTTTTTTTATTTTTTTTTGGCTCACAACGTGAAGGAGGTTCAAGAGTTTTTTTTTGGCTCACAACGTGAAGGAGGCTCGAGAGTTTTTTTTTTTGGCTCACAACGTGAAGGAGGTTAGGATTGAGTACACAACGTGAAGGAGACTCGAATAATTCGCGACGTGAAGGACGCTCGGATATTTTGTTTACTAGTCGAAATTCGGTATTCTTGTTTAGTACTTTTTGTTGCAAACTACTGATATCAATAGTAACTTTTTTTTAGGATTAGTTAACTATGTTTAGACCGAGTGGTTAATTGTTTTCTTTTCTTTTAGATAGTTTATCCACCATTAGATAAGGGTCAAAGTTAGCTTGGTGTAATCATTTGTGACGTGATGATCAAATTGATGAAATTGGTTAGCACAACATGATATACTAGAGAGATTTGACGAGCCGTAGGAAAAGTAACGTAATTTAGCTCAAAATTTTTTTTTGTTAGTTGGACATATTAAATTACTCATGGGCATTAGGCAAGGGCCACAAGTCAATTCGCTAGCATCAAGCAGTAACATACTGATATGTTGATCGAAAATAAGTCTCGTATACAACATGCCGTCCAGTATACATTTACTAGCCAACAACATGAGTTTCGTACATTAATTCAACCCACCCTAGTAAGTCATTTATAGTCTAGGCATGTCATCGGGTATTTATAACATAATCACTAAAATAGAATAATGTAGAGACCTAGTATGATGTTTATATGACCAAAAATAGGACTAGTAATGCATGCCATGTGTTAAATGCATATGGACAAAACTTGAACAAAAGTAACATGAATAACAACAATGAATGGTTCTTGGTTTACTGTGATGACACAGGCTATATTGAATGGTGTAGTTGGCTATTTGACCAAATTAAAAAAAAAACCTTAATTTGTTCCCTACATATGTTCAGCACTTTGTACTCTTATCACTCATTCAACTCATTTCCCCACTTTTGCTTTGTGAGAGCTTCACCTTCCCATACCGTAGGCATTCTCTAGTTCCACCATTTAGTTACTACCTTCTTATTTCACCCCTTTAGCTACTACCTTAATGTCTGAAGAAGGTGATGATATTAGTAAGGAGTATCAAAATGTCATCCAATCTTTTGCAAATTCTGTCAAAGTGAGAGAGCATAATCCTCTTCATGAGTTTCTCAAGTCTCTTAAACCTTTCCTTGGCTTTAGAGTTAATTATCCACTCATTAGGGAAAGCTTGAAATATTGGGACAAGGAGGCTCATGTGTTTAGGATTGGAGGGCAAGAGATATGTCCTCTAGTGGAAGAGGTGGAGGCCCTTTTGAATTTGGCAAAACATGATGTTCTTCTTCTTCCAAACACTAACAAGGTGTGGGATCATAGGCTAGAAGGTACAATAGGTATGTCTCATGAGAGGTGTAGAGTCATGATCCTTGGGAAATCCCTCCTCTTGGATAGCTTGGTTGAATCTTTCTTACCTACTCAAGCACATTTCCATCTCGTTAAGGAGATGGAGTATGATGATGCTAGGCTAAATGCTTGTGTTCTAGTAGTCATGGGTCTTTATTTGTTGAGAGGTGGCTACACTACGTGTCCCCTAAGGGTAATATCTTTGGTGAATGCTTTGGCTCTTAAGAGGAGGGTGGCTCCCTTAGTCTTAGGAGAGACTTTGTTGGCCCTTGATGAAGCCGTTGATAACCCCGACATGTTCTTGAAGGGTAGCCCTCTAATGTTGCATCTATGGCTCTATGAGAAATTCTCATTACTAAGGGTGCCAAGATCACCTTATGATCCATATCAAGTGCTAATTAGAGGTCTAAGTAAAGAATTTGTAAGTATTAATTCTAGAAAGGCTTGGGGTGAGGTGTTTGAGAGGGAGATAGATTGGTGTCAAGGGTTTCTTGATCTTGGTAAAGTGGCGGTGATTACTCCAAGCTATGATGGGGTGGTCCTCCCGGGTCTTCAAGAGGTCACATGGTACCGCCCATGGCGGTGCCTTCGCCAACTCGGAAATAAACAAGTCCTCATGGAGATTCCGGGTAAGAAATGCCATAACAGAAAGGCACTTGACTCCGCCCTTAGCGAAGTAAGTGGGTTTTGGAGGGGTAGGCGATCCGTTGTGTCTCTCAAAACTTTGGTTCATAAGGAGATGAGCAATGAGTACAAAGCTTGGTTGATTGATTGGCTACTTGAGCGGGAAAAATACAATGATGTAAGGAAGTTGTGTGAGGCAAGTGATGGAGAAGCTAGGAAGGAAAAGCGGGTGAAAACGGGTGCTAGTGGCTCGGATCTTGGGTCAAGCTCAAGTGGAAATATGGGTAAGGATAGCTCAAGTTCAAGGGGCTTTTGATGTTGGTGTTTGATCAAGTGTGTCATAGTGTGTTGTGAGAATGAAGCGTAGTAGTATGTGGTAATTGTAATGGTGTTAAGTAAGCTTCTAGTGAGTTCATGTAATAAGGTCATATGTGTTTCGGCCATTAGTCGTAGCTAGTATGGTAGTCAACGTAGTCCATGGGTATATGAATGGACTTTTGTAACGGTAACTATCGTAGTATGCTAAAGTTACTAGGTAGGTATAGGATAGATCATTGTTCGTAGAATCGTAGTATTAGATTTATTCCTAATGTAATGGTCCTTATCTATCAATGAAATTATCCATTTTACTAATGGTTGGGTTTTGACTTGGCGGAGGTATATAAAAAAATGAAATGCCCCCTGATGGAAAGAATGAATGTCGGTTGCATAATTGCATATCTACTTTTTTTTTTGAAGGGAATTGCATACCTACTGTTTACTGGGTGTGGAAATGTTTTGTGTTGAGAAATAAAACGGGGCTGGTGGGTTGGGAGGCGAACTGGGATTTTTTTTGTCTTCTCAGTTTACGTTGTGCTGTGGGTTGGTGTTGGTTGCTTTTCGTTTTTTTTTTTAGTGTTAGTGAGTGTGTGAATTGTGAAAGTGGTTTCGGTGTTGGGCTGGGACGGAGCAGCAGATGGGCCGAAACAATCACGACCACAGTCTGAAAGCAGAGAGAAAATGAGGGGAAAGGGTGCTAAGAGGGCTTAGTGACATTTCATGTTTACTAATGTTTTCATCCTGCTGTTACGAAAAAAAAAGAGGACTCGGCCAAGCCTTGTCCGAGTGTGTGGAATTGGGTTGGATCTGGTTTTGATTTGGTTTTAATTGTTTGGTTTTGGCTCTTTTTTTTTGGTATTTGAGTTTTTTTTTTTTTTACATAATGATATGTCTATTAACTTGTAAATCACCCATTAAATTGTTGGTCATTAATATTGGCCTCGGAAGAGCCATTCTGAAATCGCCCTTAATGGGTTTTCAATTTAAGAATGTGTAGGTTCTTCTTTTTTTTTTATATCTCTCAAAATATAATTTGATTTGAGTGCCTCTCGTTTTTCCTTAAATCGCCCTTTTCGGGTTTTCAATTTAAGACACTCCCTTACTTCTCATTTTTTTTTTAATCTCTCGTTTTGTGGACCTATGAGCCATACATTGCACATTTTAGGCGAGTTATTGACAATACCGGATGTAATTACTGATTAAACGCAAAAAGTCAAACCAGGTTTGACCGTTATTTACAACACTATTACATTGATATATTTACAAAATGTCTTACCGAAAAATGAAATGTTTGACCGAATCCGAGTGGGTTGCCTACGTATCCCAAGGTGGGAATCAGGTCAGGCGTAGTTCGGCCTATTAATGCCATGAGCCGAAGCGGTGCGCTAAACTGTACAATAATTAATTTCGATTTTTTTTGAACTCTCATTTTTCTCTAGGCTGCCCTTTATGGGTTTTCAACCTAGAACTCTCCTTTTTTTTTTACTTCCCTCAGTTCTTCCCCCTAGACTGCCACTGTGGGTTTTCACCCTAGAGAGGTCTTCACATTTGAGCGAATTGATCAAACGTAGAACCTTTTGAGCCTGTCAAGGTTGGTGTAGTTGCGCAACTCGTTGCCATCAAGATCAGTCAATCGAACAGCACCTCCGGGGAGTATTTCCTTTACTATAAGAGGTTCAGACCAGTTGGGTGCGAATTTTCCTCTTGGATCATGTAGTGGAGCACGATCTTCTTTCAAAACTAAATCTCCTTCATTGATGTTACGATCCTTGACCCGCTTGTTGAAGAAATGAGCAATTCTGCGTTGATAATTTTGAATGTTGTTGAGAGCGGCTAGGCGTCGTTCATCCAAAAATGCTAGCTCCTCATAACGAGCTTTGTGCCATTCTTCCTCAGGAATTCCACTCTCAGCAACAACCCGGAGTGACTCGATCTCAACTTCAATTGGGAGAACAGGTTCCATCCCATAAACTAGCGAATACGGTGTAGCACCAGTGGGCGTGCGGATTGAAGATCTGAAACCCCAGAGGGCGTAAGGTAACTTCTCATGCCACTCTCTTGTCTTCTCTGTCATCTTTGCTACAATGTTCCTGATCGTTTTGTTTGCAGCTTCAACCGCACCATTGGTCTGAGGGCGGTAAGGTGATGAACGGTGATGCTTGATCTTGTACTTTTGCAGGATTTTCTCAAATTCTCCTTCGAATTGTGTCCCATTATCAGATATGACTTCAAACGGTAAGCCGTATCTGCAGACGATGTTGTTAGCAAAGAACTTGGCAACCTGTTTTGCCCCTAGATTTGTGAATGACGCAGCTTCGACCCATTTGGAGAAGTAATCAATTGCTACAAGGATGAATTGATGTCCATTAGATGCCTTCGGGTGAACCTGTCCAATAATATCTATTCCCCAGGTCGAGAAAGGCCATGGAGACGTGAGATTGTGAAGGTCAATTGACGGCATGTGATTGAGATTGGCGAAAATCTGACACTTCTTGCATATACGAGCGAAGTGATGGCAATCTTTCTCAAGAGTTGTCCAATAATATCCCAGACGGATGATTTTCTTAGCCAACATCCTTCCATTCATGTGCGAACCACATTCTCCGCCGTGAACTTCTTCCATGATCCTTTGCGCTTCGTCTTGATTTACACACAACTGCAGCGCTCCATCCAAATGTCGGTGGTACAATTTCCCTTGCAAGAGAGAAAATTGTCCTGCAAGCTTCCGTATGGCCAACTGATCTTTCTTTGAGCTTCTTTCAGGATAAGACTGATCCTCCAAGTATTTCTTTATATCCAAGTACCAAGGTTCTTCGTCATCCGCGCTCAAACTAGCGATTAAGCGTTCATATCCTACTGCAGGATCCGCACATTCTTCGAGAACCACTGACTGTACTTTAATGCCATCTTTCCATTCCAATGCCACTGCAAGATTAGCCAATGCGTCTGTGAGACTATTGAGCTCTCTGGGTAGATGCCTAAAAGTGATGTCATCAAATCGACTGGCTAAATCTTGAAGACGTTCTGAGTAAAGCTGCAGCCTTTCATCTTTGACCTTCCATGCCCCCATGGTTTGTGAAATGATTAAATTAGAGTCACCATAGACGACCATTTTTCGTGCCCCTGCTGCCAAGGCCGCCTTGACACCATAGATGCAAGCTTCATATTCAGCTGTGTTGTTTGTAGTGGAAAAGTTCAATTTAACCGAGAAGGGTAAGTGGCAACCTTCTGGATCAACTAGCACAACACCAATACCATTGCCCCTCCTATTTGAGGCCCCATCGAAGTACATCTTCCATTTCGGGTCTTCTTCGATTGCCATGATTGACTCATCAGGGAAGCTTTCGTCGCATTCCATTGGTGACAACGGATTATCTGCAAGAGCATCAGCAATAGCCCTTCCTTTGACTGATTTCTGGTTCAGGCACTGTATATCAAACTGAGATAGTAATGCTTTCCAACGGGCAATCCTTTCACTCAAAGCAGGTTGATCAAGCAAATATCTGATTGGATCGAGTCTTGACACGAGATACACAGTATTGCCTCGGAGATAATGAGAGAGTTTCTTGGTGGCATAGACAAGTGAAAGACAGGTCTTTTCCAATGGCGTGTATCGTGTCTCATACTCCAAGAATTTCTTACTCAGATAGTAGATGGAAACTTCTTTCTTCGTTCCTTCTTGATATTGAGCTAACATTGCCCCCATTGCAGTGTCAGTCACTGTCAGGTACAAGATAAATGGCTCCCCTGGGCGCGGGGGTACCAAAACTGGTGCACTAGCCAAATACTCTTTCATGGAATCAAATGCTGCTTGACACTCATATGTCCAGTCTCTCGCAACACCTTTCCTCAGAAGCTTAAATATTGGCTCACACTTGGTGGTCAATTGTGAGATAAATCTGCTGATGTACTGAATCCTGCCTAAGAATCCGCGAACTTCTTTCTCAGTCTTGGGAGGAGGGAGCTCTTGAATGGCTTTTACCTTCTCAGCGTCAACTTCAATACCTTTCTGACTAACAATAAATCCCAACAACTTCCCGGACGTTGTGCCAAACACACACTTCTGCGGGTTAAGTCGAAGCTTGAATTTTCTGATTCGCTCAAAGAAAGTCCTCAACACTTCCAGATGACTTTCCCGGTCTACACTCTTGACTATCATGTCGTCAACATATACTTCAACGACCTTGTGAATGAGATCATGAAGAATTGTAACTGCTGCCCTTTGGTAAGTGGCTCCAGCATTCTTGAGCCCAAATGGCATCATGTTATAGCAGTATGTCCCCCATGGGGTGATGAAAGAAGTTTTCTCACAATCAGCTTCTGCCATGAAGATCTGATTGTATCCCGAAAATCCGTCCATAAATGAGAACATGGCATGGCCAGCTGTACTATCAACTAAAACATCAATGTGAGGTAGAGGGAAACTGTCTTTTGGAGATGCAGCATTCAAATCACGAAAGTCAACGCAAACTCTGACTCGACCATCTTTCTTTGGGACAACCACAGTATTCGCCAACCAATCCGGATGTTTCACAGCTCTAATAAACCCGGCATCCAACTGCTTCTGGATTTCCTCTTTGACTTTCAAACTGACTTCTGGCTTCATTCGACGGAGCTTCTGACGCTTCGGCTTGAACTCAGGAAATAACGGAATCTTATGCTCAGCAATATCACGATCAACCCCGGGCATATCAGAATAGGACCAGGCAAAGACGTCGTCATATTCTTTTAACAATGCAATATATGACTCCCTTTCTAATGATGACAAAGAAAATCCTAATTTGACCTCTCTCTTACACTCTTCCGTTCCAATATTAACAAGTATAAATTTTTCAATGGGTGAAATGCATGGTTTTGATTCGGGTTCATCATGTTCATCTATTTCAGAATCTATTTCTTGATTAAGGATGTAATCAAAAGGTGAGTATGGATCAGGGCCGTCTGAGTCGAATGAAATGTCACTAAGGGTGCTAAGACTGGAGCTTGAAGAAGAGGAATCGTCAGTTTCATACCCGTCAGAGGTTTGACTGGTACTGAAGTCGACTCCTTTTGGTTGGTTTCCTATGGACAACTTGAGCTCTTTTCCACCGTCTTTGAGTGTGTACTCACATTTCCACTTGGTTGACACGTGGGATGGGGTGATAAGGTGAGATGGGTCAAAGTCGTTTTCAGGTTGTGCTTTGAAAAGGCGGGTTAAGGCACCAAAACGAGCGTATTCCGTCCAATCAGGATTTTCGTCAATGGGTGTGATGTCGTCTTTCGAGTAAGAGGTTTGGAAAATGTCAAGGTCATTGAAGAAGATTTCTAGGCCTGGGAGGGATTCTTGGTTCTTGCGATCAAGCCACGGTTCAGGGAAGCCATAATATACGTCATCTTCACCAGGTTGGACAAACCATCCGTTCAGGGTTAAGGGATTGGCTTTCTTAGATTTGGCGAGTGTTCCAGGGATAAAACCTAATCCAAATTTGTTTCGGTTGTCAACATGCAGGATTGGTTCCAAGATTCCATGTCCATGCTTTCCTAGTCCAGTTCCGGGCGTGTGCCCCATTATCTCGAGAATCTTAGCACCTTTGGGTATGGCATCTAGGTCAAAAGTCTTCGAAGGGTCCATCTTAGGTTGATGCATGTAAGTCTGACCGAAAATATAAAAGGGTCAGAGATATGAGAGGCTAAAGGTAATGATGTATATGAAAGAGTATGAAGGAAACGAACTTTTCAAAACGGCCATTTCCTTGAAAACAAATTTTAAAAAAATTTTATGTAATCTATTTTGGAAAAACCAATATGAAAATATATGTATATATATATTTTTTTTTTTTTTAAACGAAATTCCACCTTGCAAAATGGGGGGACTTGTTTTTAATGAGGAGGTGGGACCGAACCCGAAGGCTGCCTACGTATCTCTGCAAGTGCAAGACATTACTTTGTGGGTTATGTTTGCAGAGAATCAGGTCCTCACGTAGTTCTTGGTTTGATTTTGGTTTTTTTGTGGTTTTCTGGCTTTTTGTAGTTTCAGGTATTTTTTGGCTTTTTGTGAGTTTTTTGAATTCTTGGTGGTTTTTGTATTTTCCGGTTTTTTGTGATTTTGTGGTTTTCTGGATTTTTTTTTCGATTTTGTGGTTTTCTGGATTTTTTTTCGATTTTGTGGTTTTCGGGATTTTTTTTTTGTTTTTGGTTTTGATGACCGAACCCGAAGGTTGCCTACGTACCTCATGTGCAATTACAGAGAGTGTTCTTTGAAGCATAGTTTCTGGTAGTGCACAATGAGGATCAGGTCTAAACGTAGTTCTGGCCTTCGATTACAAGTGCGTGGAAATGAAAGAAAGATGTAAATGTTCATCTTTGCTTTGGATTTTGTTGGTGGGAGCACAAGTATGCAATCATCCTCAAATGGGGTTTCCTCTACGAGTAAGGCTCGGAGGAGGTGACAAGTTCCGACTTCTTCTAAATTGGACGACGTCGAGCTCATAACCATGATCGCGAAGGTCTTTGAAGCGACCATAGATGACGGTACTCATCTGCTCAAAGTAGAAACCATAGGATCCCCTTACGACCATGACCATTGCTTCTCTTTCTGAAGGGTACTGTTGGACCATTTCTGCTTGTGTCAACCATCGCTGAACATACTCTGAGAAGCTCTCGCCTGGTTCCTGGTTCATGTACCTCAACGTCGTGAGTTCTGAATCAATCTTCGCTTCTCTATTTGTCCAAGAGATGAAGGCTGCACATAATTTCGACCAAGTGCTAAATGTATACGAGCCCAAACCGCGATACCAATCAAGGGCCTTTCCATCTAAGCTCCTCTCAAATAAAGCCGGGTAATAGTCTTTCCCTAAACCAGCTGATCTCATCCTTTGGACAAATCTCTTCAAATGTGAAATTGGGTTTGATCCGATCTTATAGATGGTGAGTTCAGGTAAGACCAACCCCTCAGGAATCCATACATCTGGGTTGGTTTCTAACACATCGGTGTCATACTCGCGTAGTTGAGGATGCTGAGCGTTGACGACATGACTTGGGATATAAATGGGGTATACCCCTGTTGGGTGAGGGTGTGACCGCCTAATATTCCCTACTTCATCGAAATACTCGTTGTAGGTGTCAGTATCAATTGATTCTTCCTCAGGGTCACGATCGTTATTATCCTCAGAGTCGTCGTGTCCTTCATTACCTGAATACTCGTGGTATCCTTCCATTCCATGCGGGTCAAAGTCATCGTCATCGACCATTGATTCTTCATCGCTACTCATCCAATCACCTTCATCATCCAAATGTTCTTCATCTCTAATCAAATTGATTGAGAACCCATGAAGGTAACTCCCTGGTTCCTCATCCACCTGTAAAACTGGCTTTGAAGATTCAGTGATGACCATAATATCTGAATCACCGCACAAGGTGACCACCCCATGTGGGGTCAAGAACCGGACTTTCTGGTGTAAAGTAGAAGCTAACGCTCTCATCCCGTGGATCCAAGGCCTTCCAAGAAGTAAATTAAAACAAGCTGGTATGTCAATTACCAGGAACTCAACCTCTCGCATGAGTGGTCCAAACTCAATGGGTAGTTGAATGGTTCCGACCACTTCTCGTCGAGCGTTGTCATAAGCCCTAACAACCTGGCTTGATGGTTCAGTGTTTTCTCTTCCGAATCCCAGCTTCTTCAAAGTTCTCATTGGACAAACATTCACTGCTGAGCCGTTGTCGACTAGAACCTTGGGTATTTTCATGTTGCTGCACTCGACCGTGAGGTGGAGAGGGTTATTGTGATTAGGGTTCTCTGGGAGGTCTGCATCAGTAAACATCAAGATTTGTGATTCTCCATGGATCATTCCAATGATTTCTTCAGGTGAAATATTCGAGCTAATTGCCACCTCATTCAGACGTGTCAAAACGGCCGCCCTATGAGGTTGGGATGTCATAAGGAGCTTCCAGATGGAGATGTTGGCGTTGACCTCCTTCATTCTCTTAACAGCTTCATCATC
>ONZK01005911.1:1480-14857 GCA_900322385.1 Pharnaceum exiguum
GTTCATTAAACTCGGCGTGAGGAATAATGACGAATGAGGCTGGTATTTATAGTGGGGGATTTCTTGGGGAAAAAGCCAGACTCGGGATCGGATAAGATCCCGAGCCAGAAACGTCCGTGCGGGACCAGGATTCGTGAATCCACCTAAATCCTATCCTAAAAGTCAGCTAATTAATTAATTATTTAATTAATTAGTTTCTTGGCGAATAATCCACCTAAATCCTATCCTAAATCGATTTTAGATCAGGCGAAATACCGAAAAACTTATCAGATAAAGACAAAAACGCATCTTATCCAAAACAGACGGAGTAGGAAGCACCCTGGTCCTGCACAGAACATGCGCCTGGCGCACGTTTCTGCCTCGGGATCTTATCCGATCCCGAGTTTGTCTTTTCCCCCAAGAAACCTAAACACTATATAAACAGCCCCCCACACGTCATAATCCCCACACCGAGTTTGATGAACTCATTCTTTCTCTCTCTAGCCTAGCTTAGCATACAACCACCCCTCTAAACCTTGGTTACTTTACTCCTAATATCCCCCAACCGTGCATATTATAGTGCTTATACTTGCAATATTGTCATAATTGTTGGATTCCCGTCCCGTTTCTCTTGCTTTGCATGCATAGTTCATAGGATAGTCTTACTATAGACCCCTAAATTCAGGTACTGAAGGCACTAGACCTGTTTTTATCACCCATATTATGCAATGTAGCCTATAAATGTACAAAGTGATCACTAACATGTAAATTAACCTCTATGTGCTAATAATGGAATATTGTTGTATGTTTACACTTGGCTAATTACAAAATTGCATATGATTTAACATGACTAAATTAGATAATATTTGTTATTAGGTTGTTTAATCAATCTGTATGGCTAATGCGCATATAATCGAATTAATTGTCTAGTAGAGGTGTAATACCCCAAATATTTAATAATATTTAAATATATTTTGGGTATTTAAAATACTTTTTCAGGTTTAATATTGAATTATGAAAACTGATTTTTGGGAAATGATATTTGATATATTTATTTATAAAAGTATTTTAGATTAAAAAAAAAAAGAGGAGAAATGGGTGTGTGTTTTTAATTGGACCGGTTCACCTTTGATGTCCATTGGACCGCTTTACTATTGAACTGATCCAATTCCTCTTCCTTATCTGTGTTATGAATAAAGAATGGGATTAAACCCATTTCTTTTCATTCTCAGTACCCAGCTCCTCCTTCCTTTTTCCATTCGTGTTCACCCTCCCCTGTATTCCCTCTCTTGCTTTCATCATCATCACCTTTGATCACCTCACACCAATCTCTCTCCTCACACCATCATCACGGCATCACTTGCTTCTTCCTATCACCACAAGACCCGCAAGAACGGAGTCGGGTCAGTCGTTTTCCCTTCACCGCACAAAAACGATCTGACTTGGTTTTGGACCGGAAAGTGTTGTGTGACCACTTGTTTCCAAAGTTTTTGGCATTATGAGCAAGACAGCAAAGCTGCCCAACCGTATTTTAGCCAAATTCGATTGTTTTGGTACGTTTTCGGGCCGATTTATGTTATTTATGAATTTTCTATTTATTTCTGATTTAGTTTCGGTTTGGGGGTAATAATTATAAGTCACCCAATATTATTTGGTGATTAGATTGGTTTACTAATTATATTTTATTGATTAACTCGTGTGAGGTTCGGGTCTTGCGAATTGAGTTGAGCACGGTGGAGTTTAATCGGTTAGTATTGGACAGTTTGTGCTAGGAAAGGTAAACCGACACCTCTACCTTGCGTATGGTTTATTATTGTGGCTGTGTTTGGTTTCGGTTGTGTTATGATTTGGCTTGGTGATTGTTGTGACTCGATTGCGATGATGTATATGGGATTGTAAACCGACACCTCACTCTTGTGATATTTAGCCTGTGTTGTGGCTTGTTGTTTGTCTGATGTTGTGGTTTGGTTATACTTAGTTAATGCTTGGCCTCGCCTGTGTGTTGTGATATGGTGTCGGCTAGTTGTTGTTCATCGTTATGGGTTTGGTCTATTCTATGTTATGATATTCTTATTGGTGCTAGGTTGCACTTACTCTGTTCTTTTATTTATATGCTATCTGATTGTTGTAACTATGATATTATGGGTGAATTATTTGGTTTCCATATGATGATTGGATTCTGTTGTCCACTCCTAACTGTTGTCAATTGTGGGATACGAGATGTGTTATTGTTGTTACTCTCGGTTTTTGTAGCTGACTTGTTGGTACTGATCTCTGCTATTACTCCCAAGTGACTCACTGTTTGTGTTGTGTGTTTCTGTGTTCTGCTGCTTGCGTTGTACTGTCACTGATGTGTACTTGTGCTTGGCTACTGTGATGTTGTGTGATGTTGTGAGTTGGGCTGAAACTCTTGTATGGCTGTTAGTAGTTGTTGGTTGTTGTTGTTATTATCCACTGAGTTTTGCCGTCATTCATATGGATATTCATATGGAGATATTGAATAGAATTGTAGTTAACAATTGATAAATAAAGTGTATCGAACTGAGCTTGGATCATCTTTGGGATACCGTGTGCCATAGGCTAATGTTTAAATGATATACGTATGTTGTTTAAATGTGAATGCAAAGGTATGAGACAGCTTGAAATATGGTAACGGATACTTGTTTGTGCTCATGATATGAGATGAGCCGTTTACCCAGAACGGGTCTGTGAATTGTTGTCGCTCGTGTGATGAGCGAATATCCAAATGATTTTGGAAAAGATAAACAAGCAAGCCCACGTCGCATTCTCTCTAATCCATGCAAATGCAACACAGCAAGTCAGGCCTAGCGCAGCGCGCCGTGCCCTACCTCCAGCACACTCAGCATCCGCACCCTAGTTTTCCAAACTAGGGGCTCTTTTTCGCGCAATTACACGCTCCAATCCCAACGGTAAGTGCCAAGGTATGCATCTTCTAAAGCAAAAAGAAAATTCAAAATTCAAATTTCAAATTTCAAATATTGACAACTGCACACTCATTTCCCGCCTAATAAACTTTAGGACATGGATTATTACACAATGGAAAAAACAAAACACCATGTCTTGAAATTCGAGTCAAGGTCCAAGCACAAGCACAAATCTCACAATTAGCACGTTGCGAATTTATTCCCAACAACAACCGAGGCGAACGAGCCTTTAAGAAAGTTTCACAAATTAGCAGCCTTATACTTGGCTTTAGCGCGCACCCGAAAACAAGTAAACTCTTGTCTAGGACATCACTTGTGGATCGCGAGCACATTTGATTAAGCAGGCCTTATGCTTGGCCTTTAGAAGGGATGAAAAACATTCCCTTAAGCCTTATACTTGGCTTAGAATAGCTGGGTCATGGAATGTGCCAGCTGTTCTCTCATATGAATTGGCCCCTCATATGATTAGCAGTCTCGAGATGAAATACATTTCTCGTGAGAACAGTTTGGGATGAAATGCACTCCCACACTTTAGCAACAAGCACCTTTTTATAAATAGCAACCTTGGGATGAAATACATTTCCCATTTAATTTCTGTGTCACCAAACATAGGAATTAGCTCCTCGCACTTAGATATTTGAAGTACAAATGTACAATAGCAAATAGGATTATGCACTTATGCCTGTGTTTTCCTAAACTATTATTGCACCCATATATATATATATACACTTTCATGTTCTGTTTCATGGCTTTGAGACTGGTTGGAGCATAACATATGGCCTCCAGGTACGCATACTAGCACTCTTGTACTTACACTTTTGCAAAATCGTTTTGAAAAAACGTTTTCAAAAACTTTGTTTTCGTCTCGCTCGAAAACTGTGGCAATACTTTACCCTTCGTCCTGACATCAGCGTCGGCTAAAGTGGGGGCTCTTGTAAGTACGGTATTAATACCGGGTATTTTCCACGCCTTATGATGTAAACCTAATCTGCATTTGTAATCTATTTTAATGCTATCTTTAATGACGGATGTTTGAAAGCTCGAGAAACAGGATTAGAAGTCATCTCCATCACCTTCCCCTCGTCTTCCTGATCATTTTCATATATAATACTTCTATATTTAGCCTTAAATTGGTTGATTTTAGCACATTAATGGTTATTAGTCAATTAATCAGTCAATCCAGTCCATTAAAGTCAGTCCAGCCCACAAATAACAGCCCGGCCCACATAAAAACCAGCTGATTTTCCATAATTAATTATTTAATTAATTAATTTCTTGGCAATAATTAACTGAAATTAAATCCAAATCCGAGTTCAATTTGACCCAAACCGCGTATATCCAAATCGGACGGACCCAAAAGAGTCATGGCCACGCTGGACTCGTGCGCCAGGCGCACGATGCCGCCACGTGGTGGTGCGGGTCCAACACACCTCCATTGATGCTCGCCTCAGTGAGAACCATAACCATGAGACAAAGACTGGCTGTGTGTATCATCAAAGCCACTAGAAGAAACGGAAAGACAGGGGCTTTTCCCTTTTCTCCTATCACTAGTCTTATCTGACTACAACAAATTCAAGACCTGCTTCATCTGTTTTTTCAACTGGTGTATCTCTCTATCCCTTCTCAAATCTTTAGACTCCTCTAATTTAAGACCCCTCCTTAACTGTGGTGTGGCAGAACTAGATTTCCTGTCAATTGAAGAAGACATGTTGACTATAGGACAAGACTAACTCTTAACAACAAAGTTGGTATCTCTCTTCCCAAAATGATAATCTTTAGACTCCTCTAATTTAAGACCCCTCCTTAACTGTGGTGTGGCAGAACTAGAATTCCTGTCAATTGAAAAAGACATGTTGACTATAGGACAAGACTAACTCTTAACAACAAAGTTGGTATCTCTCTTCCCAAAATGATAAAGGTAACACCTTTATCTTCTCAATGGCACAGAAAATGAGTGAAAGCAACCACACAACCACAAATCTGCGCAAAGACAACCAGAAAATTGCAAGACCACTTTAGATTACAAATTGCCAAAACCGATCTTTAATGAACGACAGTGACAGTTTGTATTTAGTGTGAGTCACAAGTGCAACTTTCAAGACTGCGGCTTTTGAATCTGAAAACAATAAAGATTGAAGCTTTATGACTATGTTGCGTTTAATGATGTTCGCAAGTGCAGATGACAATAAAGACTTGAACTTTGAATTGAGAGTGTTGCGGGATATTTTTTGAATTTGTAAATATAAAAACTTAATTAATAAAACCAAATAAGAATTTGAAATTGATCAAAAGCATTAAGTAAAAGGAGGGACAAGTTTTAAATTTTATTAATAAAAGCTAGAATAAAACAAATAAAGCAAAACCAAATCCCCTGCTCCATTTGTTCTCCTGCTGTTGTTCGTTCCTTGCCCATCACGGGTATAGGTTGAGTGATTGATCTTTTTTTATTGTTGTATCTATGTGTGTCCTGTTGTGTGAAAGTGTGAGGTGGAGTGAGAGAATCGGGTGGGAGAAAGGAAAGAGAGTAGTGTGGGTATCGGTATTGGCTTGGGTGTGAAAACGGGTGCGGGATTCGGCCCAATTAGCGACCCAGGCGGAAAAAAAAAACAAGACCAAAGGGGCTGGGTAGGAGTCGAGATTGAGATCTTAGCGCGCAAGGAGCTATAAGTGGGAGTATTTAACCATTGAGATGAGGTGAAATTCATAATTTGGAGTTGTTGTTAAATTGTTTAACCTAATTTTGGGTTTTTAGTTTAGTATTTTAATGTTTCTAACAAATTAGTTAAAACAATATTTGTGTAATTTTGAGATTTTTATATCTTTAGGGGTTTTGACATTAATACTTTTAATGGGTTTTGATTTTTCATGATTATAAACAATTTTCTCATTCTTAGTGAATTTTAACTGAAAATTAAATTGAGAGCGTTGGGGCATATAGTTTTGGATTTTATACATTTTACTTTTTCAAAACTTAGGATTTTAGTATTCTAAACGAAATCTCCAATATTTAATTTTTATTAGTATTTTCTTTTAAAATAATCAGAAAAATTTTGGTGGCTACAAATAGGTTATATATGTTTGAGGCCCTCAAAATGTTCAGGTTTTGAGCAGTGGCATGCGTTGAGTAGTGGACGCGTGCCACGCGTGTCAGTTACTCAAAACACTCATTTTTTTTTGCCTAAATTCTAAAAGCAGCTCCCAGTATATTTCGTCTTCAAAGCCTGAGCGAGATATATTAGTTCATCCACCCCCCCGGATACCTAGAATCAACTCTTTTATCAACCTTTACACATTAAAAAAAAAAAACAAGATTAGAAACTTGTATATCATATTATCAACATATTTTTACAGAATTTCCATTAACACGAATCATTACCTCGTCTAACTTATCACGTTGCACATAAACGTATTTAAGAAGTTTAAATCTTTTAACATACGTATGGTTCATGTGTCGACGTACACCACCGTGGCCACCAATAGAGTAGAATCTGTTAGCTTTTTTCGTAAGGTACCCCACTACTTTTTCATAATCTTGTTATTTATCACCCAAGTCCAAATACTTGAACTCACGAAAAAACCCGAAGGGAAACAGTTATGGTCCTTAGTAATATATTTTAGATCATATGACCTACATAAGAATTAGAAATATAAGCGCAAAGAATCAAGTATAATACAAAAGTATAAGAGCGTAAGATTTTATGTAGTTGTACATACGTCTATCATCCGGTAGTTAGGCTTATAGAGAAATATAGTGTAAGATTCTAAGGAGTTAGGCTTTATATTTCATGTCTATATTTTCAATAATTGTGTTACTAAGGATGAGTATAAATAGAAAGTTTCACCTTCCACTACTAATTTTTGGAAGAAAAACCAAAAGTGGTGCTCGCCAACCTGGTGTTATTCGATATTTTATAAAATTCATGTTAAAGAGAAAGAAGTATGTTGTTAAGGTTCAACTACAAATAAGGCCTAACTTGAGACAACTCTCCCAAACTACCAATTGCCTCTTCAAAAGTAGTTGTTCTGCTGCTATCGGGAACAATCGTATGTCACCCATAAGACCACAGTCATATCCAAGGATGGCCTATAAAAAAAGTTTCAAATTTTGTTATAGGGTCAAATTTTAAATCAAATTATGAAATAAGGCTCACAACTATCAATAGCTGGGCAAGAATTTTAAGGATCAAGTCATTTCCCCTTTATCAATAGCTGGGCAAGATACCATGCAGAATTGCCTCAAAATCCCTGATTCAATCCATGATCCCGAAACCTATAAACCACGGAAACTGAATGGAGGTTTATGTTGTCTGAAAACTCCTAATGGTTGGCCTATTAGGGGACTATCATTCTAGGAGATTTAAAACCCATTTGGCAATTTGGCCGATTAGGGTTCGTTTGCCAGTTTGGGTTGTAAGGCTACGTATATAGTCTTTTTGTTTCTACTAGTGAGAGGATCCATCTTTGAATGTGCATTATTATTAGAAGGGTTTGACATACTTAGACCCGTCTGGTGGATTGCTAACTCGTATAAGGGACTTACCATGGAAGTACCAAACCTAATGTTACTATTGAATTTTGCTTTCCAAACTATAAACTTAACGTCTATGCACTATTCTGAAGAGATGTGATATGATAAGAATATATATGTCAACCTATATGGTGTGAAGCGTGTTATGTGGTCCATTGCTTTCATGTGCTTGTAGAAGACCAATAGATGTGTTCTTGTGGTACTGTATAGTTGATATGGGTTACAGAGTCGCGAAACTCATTCCTTTCCATGTTGACATTTTTTCTGGTTAAGGTATATACTTCTATTGCCACTCATGTGTGTGAACCTGTGTAAGATAACGACTGTGATGATACGATTAAGATGTAGTAGCTGTTTAGATCACATAGATTATTGGGTTATTGATATTAATTTATGTTTGGATTATTGGATAGGGAATTTTGTTAGGACATCCCTTATAAATAAAGTACTTTGTAGCGATACCCCATATATATTATTTTTGTTACAACACCCCTAATATGTATAAAAGGTTGTTTAGACACCCCAAATCTAGATTTTCGAACTAAAATCTGGGTAAACTACCCATTATACCCCTCTTGCAGTACACGCGCACCAATTATAGCGTGTTTTGTATCTATTTACATTTGTAAATTGAGAGAGAGGAGGGAAGATTAAAAAAATAGATATAAATAGATACTTTTGGAAAGAAACAAACATATACAAAACACTCTTTCATTCGTGCGCGTTACAGGTATAATGGGTAGTTTCCTATATTTTTGTTCGAAAATCTAGATTTGGGGTGTCTAAACAACCTTTTATACATACTAGTAGTGGGCACGGACGCGACAGTCATTTTGAGTGTGTAGGTTATGATTAGATTTTGTATTGATAAAGGTGTGGCGAATTAAGGTTTGTAGGTTAGTGCAAAGGATGGGTTGGTTTCCTGTGTAGTGTATTTGGGGTATAATTCATTGAGGAGGTATTTAGATCTCTTTGAGTTTATGTGAGAGGCTGCTACGAATGGGATGTTATATAAGTACGTAGTTAGAATATTGGCTTGAGTATTACATATTCATGTTTTGGTTGTTTGTTTTAAATTGTACATCTTGTATTGTAGAAAACATATTGTAGTTCATTACATTCTGCTAAATCTTACATAAATTTCTTGTTTGTATGAAGATTTTTAAATGTTGACATTGTTTTCGTTTCTCTTGTCCAGGGTATTGTTTTGTCGATGTGTTTCTTGGTGTGTACCCTTCCCAACGTAATTTGATTAATTTGGGACATGACAATCATATTTTCCAACAGTGTTAGGTTTGGAAAAAGGAATTCTTATTTTCTCCCTTCCTCTAGTTTTTACTTTGTAGTTCACTGCCGGCATTTTGTGCAAGCTGTTGTTGATCCCTGCATGGTGGATTATAATGACTGTTAAAAGATAGGTTGATCAGTTCGTTTTTGTAATGGTTAAGAAACTCCTTTTTTTATGGAAGTACCTTGTATTTTGAACATTTGTGGAGGTCAGGTTGCTGCACAAAAAGATTCCAGCTGCTTGGCAATTTTATCCGACTTGGGCTTCTGCGGCAAGATTGAGTGTAAATTGTCGATTATCTTTTATGCCTGTCATGACGATGGGTTAGTGTTAGAAAGTTTGCGAAATTAGATGTAGTTATTCTGTATGGATTGAATTTACTATAAGTAGTTAATTGTGGTTATTTATATCTTATTATGAATGTATTTAAAGTTTTGTCTCTAGTTTGAAGTTTGAAGTAGAAAGTCAGTCTTTATTATTAATTTGACACCTTTTTCCTTTTTTAAAATGTGGTTTATAGATTCTAAACGTCAATTGTTCCATTTGAGGACTATAGCATTTCCCCCTCGTATTACCCTCACCGCCTCTTTCTCTCTTTCTCTCCTTACCCCCTTGCTCCCCTCTCTTTCTCCCCTTAATCTCATCACTATCGTAGGTCTCTTCTCTGTGTCGTATATTTGCTTCTCTCCTCCTTCCGCTTGTGCACCATTTCCATTATTCCTTTTCCCACTATTTCCTCCTTCATTTACCCCTCATCTTTCAAAGCATTTCCCCTCACTACCCCTCCCCTCTCTGTCCCCTTACCCCCCACGCTCTCCTCTCTTTATCCCCCTAATCCCATCTTTATCTCCGGTCTCTTCTCTGTGTTGTATCTTTGATTCTCTCCTGCTTACCCTTTCGCACATTTTCTCTTATTTCTTTTTCAACTATATCTCCCTTCATTTACCCCTCATCTTTCCCATGCTTTATCTGCCCTCTTTCTCCCTATCATATCCCTCTTTAAATCCATATAAAAAGTACCTATCTCACATTTGTGGTGACATCTTTCTAAACAACTAATGTTCCCTCGCTTATCCCTTCCCTCTCTCCCCTAGACTATTTTGCTCATTTTCCCTCGCCCTCACCCTCTCCATTTTCTTCCCATGCTCTCCCTCTCTTGCTGTGTTTTCCTCCCTTCTCCCTCGCCTTCTCCCATTCCATCCATCTCAACTCCCTTTTTCTTATTTTGTGCTCACGCCCGCTCTCCATCCCTTCATCCCATATATAACCACCCCTCGATCACTTATTCCACACTCTCACCATATCTCCCCACCTTCAACTCACCCACCCTTTCTCTTCTTCTTTTTCCTATTTTTTGTCTCTCAGTTGACTCACATTGTTCACCTCTTGTCTAGGCCCATGCTACACACCTTTCATACATCTTCCTTTTCCCTTTCTCTTTTTCATGACCCCCCTCATTTTCATCTTCCTATCTCCTTTCCATGACTCCAATCTCATTTCCTCTTCCCCTCACCTATCTTCATTTAACGTCTACCTAACTCTTCTCACCCATCTTCCTTTAACTTCTCCTTTTCGTTTTCCTCTTCCCCTCACCCTACTAATGTCCAAACACGTCTTGAAGTTATCCTTGAAGTTCATTATATACACTATGTATTGATTTACAAAATAATAGTAAAAAGATTCATACCTAAAGTTAACTAAGAAGAAAAGAATAAAGATGAAAACTCCATGCACCATCCATCTCAACTCCCTTTTTCTTATTTTGTGCTCACGCTCGCTCTCCATCCCTTCATCCCATATATCACCACCCCTCGATCACTTATTCCCCTCTCTCACCATATCTCCCCACCTTTAGCTCACCCACCATTTCTCTTCTTCTTTTTCCTATTTTTTGTCTCTCAGTTGACTCACATTGTTCACCTGTTGTCTAGGCCCATGCTACACCGATTTCATACATCTTCCTTTTCCCTTCCTCATTTTCATGACCGCCCTCATTTTCATCTTCCTATCTCCTTTCCATGACTCCCATCTCATTTCCTCTTCCCCTCACCTATCTTCCTTTAACGTCTACCTGACTCTTCTCACCCATCTTCCTTTAACTTCTCCATTTCGTTTTCCTTTTCCTCTCACCCTACTTATAATGTCCAAACACGTCATGAAGTTACCCTTGAAGTTCATTATATACACCATTTATTGATATACAAAATAGTAGTAAAAAAATTCATACCTAAAGTTAGCTAAGAAGAAGAGAATAAAGATAAAAACTCCATGCATCATCCTTCTTAGAAAACCTATATACTAAAAAAAAAAACATACTTGATTAAATACATGCACGCGACAGTATGTTTGGGTGTTGTTGGTTTAGCGGAGGTGGCTTGGTGTGTTCGTTGAAGCAAAGCTTTGTTAGTTTCCGAGGACGATGGTGCATGTGGCCTTATGAGTTGAACTTCCCAAAGTTTTATATTTGAGTTGTTGTTTAATATTAGAATGGGCTAACATTTATTGTATTCTGCCTCTGCTTCCTAAATAGTTGGAGGTTAGATGTGTCGATTAGTTATTTATTAAGATGTATTTAGTTGTAGTTTCCATAAATTTGCTTCTCTTAGTTCGAGGTGGTCAAGTAATATTTCTCTTTAGTGCTATATTGTTATTCGGTTTGAATTTGTTTCCTCCAATTCATTTTATTATTAATTCAAGAGAGTTGTAATTGAGCTTGTGTTTTCTGCGTTAGTAGGAAGTTAGGAACTAATAATTGTAGTGTAATATATTGAACTAAAAATACTGTAATCAACTTGAAAAAAACTTATGAGGGAACATGCGAATATATTGAAATGAACGGAATTGTAAAAATGATTCTGGAAGTACAAAATGTTATTTCCAATAAAACTCGAATACAATATAGAAAGTAGCACAATACAGTGCCTTCATGCTGTTAGTATAGGGCTTAGTCGCCCATGTTGCCTGAGTGTGTCTGGTGTTCCTCTTTTGTGCATGTTGTGTCTAGCTTCGTATAATAGTATTTGTAGTATAGTGCCTTCATGCTTGTTGATGTTAAAGCTTTCCTCTTTCTTTCATGAATTCCTAAAAATGGTTTCATGAGATTAAAGTGGTTTTCAAAAAAATTTCATCCGGCTGTAAATAGGTTTTTCAAAAAAGGCTTTTCGTGGGTCATTTCTGAGATGGGATAACAAAGGGTTGCTGTTGTTGTATGAGTGTAGTGAATTCTCAAGTTGATAACGTCCTTTCACGATCCTGCCCTTTATGATATTTTGGTCTGGAATTTTCATTTTTTCTTTTCCAATTTCATTTTTGATTGTGCTACTTTTGGAGAAAATGAATTTGTCAGGCATTCTTTGGTTTTGTTGGTTGGTTACTACTTCGCACACCGGAGGGAATACATCCATACAACTTTGTTTCCCCTCCCTTCTGCCACAACTTGTTGTGCTCAACTTTTGAAGTCTATGATCTTTTTTATCTGAACTTTGGTTCTACATAAGAAGGAAGCTGTTCTCTTATAGTTTAACCTAATATTTGCATTCCCTTTTTTGTTTTAGAGGCCAGAACTAAGAGCAAATTCGCATCACTAAATGAGAAGCTCGACACTTTAGAACGGCGTCTTGAGCTGCTTCAAGTCCAAGAGGATACTGCATCAGCCAATCCGTCCCTCTTCAAGTGACAATCATGGGGTAGAGACTCTGTAGCTATGGCATCAGTAGCTGCTTTTCATAATCTCCATTGAGATTTAACTTCATGCTACATATTAGCAAAGCAGAATGTCCTTGTTCAGGCTTGTACTCTTTTCAGACCTTAATTGTGTGTGTATAAGTTTCGGTTTGTAACGTAGCTATTGTGTGTTTGATCCTGCATTCCATCATCATGTATCTCTGGAAGGACATTTTTGTGATTGAAGAAGGGAATGAACTCAATCAGATAGAGTCAGGATTATCAAGATACCCACGTCATTAATTGCCATCATAAAAAATAAGAAAAAAGAAGAAATAAATGAATGAGTATGAGAGAGTCAAAGTAATAAGCATATGAGATTAGAGAAGACAAAAAATGTGACAAAGATTCGAAGTGCAATATCTGCTTATGTTGTACAGTAACTTTTTCTTTTTCTTTTTGATGTCCAATGTAGCACTTGTAGTTAGGCCGGAGGGGTTTATCAAATGATAGACGACGTCGTCCCTCTATCCAAAACCCCCTTCTTCATCCTTTTCATTTCTGTCCTTCCCTCCAAACTGCTCAGCATACAACTCACTAAATATAGAAAATGGGCATTAGCAAACCCAATTACCTTGATGTAGCTACTGGAAATCGTGATTCTTCAGCTTTCTTCATTATCATATTGAAGCTCGAGGCTCCAGTTGTCCTCAAGGCATTAGTGAATACTTATCCACATTCTTGATGCTAGCTGTAGATACCGTATTTTGTACGGGGTATTGCCATGCCTAATGACGAAATCCCAACCTTATATCCTTCGGTTAGCTTGATACTCTACTAACATGAGTGCGCCGGTGCTTGAGAAATAAATTGAAGTCAATTCCTAAACCCGATCAATTATTAATCGTCATTTGGATCATTAATAATTACATAGCCCGTTCCGATTAATTAGTGTTAGCCCAATGGCCTAATTA
>ONZK01005914.1:0-14838 GCA_900322385.1 Pharnaceum exiguum
GCTACTTGCTTACACCTTTAAGGAGACAAAGAGGTGCTAGCCACTATTTGAACCAATAGGATATAGGTTAGTGTAAAGGCATGCGCTAGGTGGCGTTAATCTAGCTGAACATGTGTCATTAAGCGCTGACTCGTCGCAAGCTGCTCAACGGGCTTTCCTCGCGATTAAGTAACCTCGACCCATGTCTATTTTGAGCTACTAGCTTATGTAAAATTACAAAATTACCCTTTTATAAACATGGTACTCCTTCGATTATTAACACAATTCACAAAACACTCAATTCGTCAAGATCGATAAGATTTGACTAGCGACGAGAACTAAGCCCAATTGATTTGGTTCTCAAAGATAACTTGGGGATTTGGGTTTGATAACTTAATGGAGTTAAATAGATAATGGAGGTGAAATATCGGGGTATTACAACCCCTTTTCAAATCATAAAATGAAATGAAAATGAAAAAGGGGTAAATCGGACATTTAACATTCATAAATTTGAAAATCAACTGACACGTAACAAATCTTAACAGTCAACCATTCGACTTAACGGTCAAACCACTAAAACGCTAACGGCACCAAACCTCAGGTCACCAAAATAATAATATCCAAACCTCGGGACACCAATTCATAATTAGACCAAACCTCAGGGCACCAAAACGCAAAATATCCAAAATACAATCAGCAGATGTAGCAAAAACTTTTTGAAAAGAACTGTCAAAAGATAAAGGACAAAAAAATAAAAGAAGAATGAAAGCGTTGTATTTACGCCTGAAGTAAATTTATACAACCCAATATTTATTCAAAACTTTGACCAAAAATAACAGCTAAATTCGTTAATTTTTCTACCAAATTCCTAAAAGCCATTAAAATTTGGTTGAACCCAAACATCAAAATGGCCCATTTTGGCTAAGAAAGTATTTAAATAACATATAACAATTTTAACATTTAAATATAATTAAAAAAATTTAAACATTATAATATAAATTTGATATTTAATAAAATACATAAAAGTTAAAATAAAAGTATAAAGTCCAAACTCCTTTAGTCAAATTAATATCCGATCCATTACGACCCAAAAACATTATATGCGTAACTGCTGAATGCTGAATCCGAAATAATCAGCCAACATGTTTGCCAAGCCTATTTGTATCCATATCATCATTGAGCATTTTAAAATGAATGTATACAATTATCAGTGTATCTATTTTATTTATTGTGATGTGGTAGGGATTATGAGGTTCGCCGAGATGGAAAATACCTTTCTTGAATCCCGGTGAAACTTAGATTCGAATCCTCCATTATCGAAGAATTTTCATCCCTTCTTAGTACGTAGAATCATTAACTCGTTAAAAAAAATGTTATCTAAATTGTGTGTGTTGAATAACTATACATTTCACGAAATATATATAGCTTCCCTTAAAACAATAATGGAGAGTCTAATATTATTCAAGTCTTTGGTTCACTGCGTATAAATCAAGTAATCTTCACCTAGTGAAACTGTGACTAATGAATAGGAAATGATTAACAATAATTATAAGCCGACTAAAGAAGTATGTATTATAATGTTTTCATAAAAAACACCCAGTTTAAGTTTACACTAGGTGTACGGTGTACCTATCAATTAGAGAACATCGCTTAAGTAAATTTCTGAGCTCCATCTAGCTTATGTCGATCAACCCTCAGAAAGGCCCCAATCCTTCTCCATTATGTCATAACCAGAATTATTCAACTAAACAATGCGAATAGTATATTACGGAGTACTATATTATACAAGTGGAAAACGTGTAATCAACTAATGACCTACTACTGGTTTCATGGTTTGACTGTGGAAGCATTTTGGTAGTAAGTAGAGGATCTCAAGGGCATATTAGTGAAATTAACCCATCTAATATATATATACACATGCCAGGCTGCCGGCCTTTATTGTCTTAGCTTCTCAAAACACCACAAAAAAGCAACAAAATTTACACCTAGCATTATTCTCCCCTCCCCCCTTTTATGGAGGCAGAAACAGTGCTAAATCTCCTGGATACAAGCTGGTATGAACTTAATTTCTTCAAGAGAAAACATAAGCCCTCATCATTAAATAGTACTGAAATCCCAGAAAAGCCCTTAGAAGTCCCAGCAGATCTGCCAGCCATCCAAACACATTTGTCCCCCAGAGCTGAAACCCTTAGCTCAAACTACAGTGTCTACCCTCAAAGAAGTGACAGTGCCTCACCAAACTCAGTCCTGCAAAACCCAAAGCTGGGCACAATATTCTCAGGAAAAGAACTGAAGGGGATTTACGACTTTACCCCTGATACACAGAAGTTCTCCACACCCCGAGCTCCCAGAACAGCTTCCCCACTGAAGGGCAGTTCTGGAAACAGGAGATCAAAGAGAGGATTAAGCAAAAGCTTGTCTAACCTTGAGTTCCAGGAGCTTAAAGGGTTTATGGATTTGGGGTTTGTTTTCTCTGAAGAAGACAAAGATTCAGGCTTGGCTAGCATTCTTCCTGGGTTACAAAGAATGAAAAAACTTGATGATGAAAAAAACAAAAACCTTGAAAACATCAATGATGGTATTAGCAATAAAGCTGTTGGTGAGTCATCATCAGAAAGGGAAAGACCTTATCTTTCCGAAGCATGGGAAGCTTTAGAAAGAAAAAGAAAAGATCTGGATTTTGTTTCTATAAACTGGCAAGTGCCCAACTCAAATAGTGAGGTTGATATGAAGGGCTATCTCAAGATTTGGGCTCATAATGTTGCTTCAACTGTCAAATGACACAAAACTTTGTACTTCTATTTTCTTTTTTGTTGTAATTTTGATGGGAGGTGGTCTCATGTAAACTATTTTTTCCCTCCTGTTTGATTTTGTCTAGTAGAGTTTAACTTCGCCATGTAATTTTGTTCTTTGTTGCGCATTTCATGCCACATTTTGCCTGTGACTCTTCTAGCAAGTGTACATTATTATATTCTCGAAGGATCTAATGCTGATAAGTTTGTGACATGTGAACTAGTATTGTAATGTGACATTATTCGGGTTCCTTTTTTCATTTGATATTGATAGTAGTTGGTTAGCTTCTTTCAACTTGTTGCATGATTGGTGGTGATATGTCAATGGTTTTTGCTAGGAAATTATTGAGGAAGAAATTGTCAAAATGCGATTCTCTGACATGTGGAATAATTTGTTAGAAGTTCGGAGTTCAACAGCAGTTGCCAATGTGGGCATTGGCCAAGTCAGGACTCAGGAGCCACATAAGCTGAGTAATCTTACGCCGTCAGCCGCATGGACCTCGTGATCTACTGTTTAATCTATTACGTATTATACGGAATTATTGGACTCTAAAATTAAATTAAGCTGTGAGTAGTCACCTAATTAAACCAAGTAATTTGCAATTACATTATTCAAGATCAACTCAGTGTATGAGCAAGTAGCCAAGTAGTGATGTGTAGGAAGGCATTTAATAAGATTTTTATTGCATTATTACTTACATTGGCTGGGTTACTTATAGTATGATCCAGCGTACGTCGAATGAGGAGTAAGTTATACTTCTATGTGATATCACTTTCCAATTGCCGTATTATAACATTTTCACACCAATTGAAGTAGAAGTGACTTATTTATTTGTGACGATGCATACTACAACATTTCGTTATCAATATATACAAATATAAATGTAAATTAAAAGGCAGCATCATCATGGAAAAGCAAGTGCTCATCAGCAGGTACTTAATTAAGTTATTATGATAGATCCTATTTGTTTATATTCGACTAGATCGAGTTACGTACATTACAATTGAATTCGATCGGTTAACATTATCCCAAACATCGAATTGATGAACTGAAATAACAAAAAGGAACTACAGTAAACAATAAGGAACTACACCGAGGAAAATAAGGCCTTATATTACGCAAGTCTCTTAGAAAAATTAGTGGACTCGTGAAATTTGATCAGTAACTACTATAATGCGGAATCAATATCAATCTTTACCGTACAAGAGGTCAAAGAGGATTATGTGAATTGACCATTGACTGCTTCTATGGAAAATGTTGCCTTTGGAATCTCAATTACAACAACAACGAGTGTATATCCCCATTTAATGGGGGTACTCGGGTCAGAATGTACGCAACCATATCCCTGTTTAAGAAAACAGAGAGGTTGTTTCCGAGATTGACCAATTGCTGCATTGAAGTATTCACTTCCAACAACTTCACCAAATATAAGAAGTATTGGAAGATTTTCATGGCCATTTTGTTATAGTACATAATCACCTAAAGCTGAAAGATGGAGATAATTCTTTCAACTACATAAAGACTGGACCTCTTTGGAATCACAATTCACATGCGTAAATGATCGAATCTATGGGCTGGCTCTATAACAAGGATCACTCTTTCACATATACAGAAAAATCAAGTAATTTGGTTTTTGTTGAGCTACTTTGTTGCTGCACCAATGCCTAAACGAAAAAACTATACCTCGTCTAACAACGATTGGACATTGTAATTAGAAGGGTCCTTTTCGCATTCCACTTCGGATTCTCACATGGAAACACTTGTAGTGTTTCGAAGAGTTATTTATAATTATTTCGTTGAAATTTGAGAATTTTGTACTATCTACAACTTTGGCCTATTTGCGAAAACTATCTAAAAAGTTTTTGTTGTAAGAAACTACCTACAAAGCACAAAACCTTTGCCAAACTACTTGAAATGACGATAATACCCTTGTCAATGGTTGTGATGCTTTTTTTTTTCTTTTCTTATCTAACTCCTTCCAAAGTCTAAAAACAAATATTTTTTGAAATTTCAAATTTGTATTTATACTCTTCCTCCTCCATTAAAAACAATTGTTCATAGTAGCATTTCTCCCATAATAAAAAAACCATCCTAACTCACATTGTCAAAATTGAAAATTTCGTGAAGTTGATTTGTAAAATAATTAAACTTGAGTCAATTGAGTTTAATTTTTTTTTGTTATGTAACAAATATGGGGCAAATGAATATGACCAACAACCTCTTTATAAAGTCGCAAAATGGAGAGAGAGTGAAAGAGGTGTAAGGTTTGAAAAATATGTTTTTCTTTGTTTTACCAGATTGGCAGGGAGGGATTGTGTGTAAAAACGCATCACATGCTTCGCACATGAAGTTTTGTAAGGGTATTTTGGTCATTTTAGACCCTTTGACCAATGTTTTGCTCTTTGTAGTTTCTTACCAATGTTTTGCTCTTTGTAGTTTCTTACCAAAAAAAAAAATTAGGTAACTTTTGGCAAAAAGGCTATAGTTGTAGATAGTTCCGTACAAAATTCTCTTAAAATATTATTGATTACCTTACTGTCTGTCATCTTCTCTTTCAACACGCTTGGTTATTTAGATTGATTTTTCTTCTATAAAATTCTAAACTGAAAAAAGCTTAATGCAATTAAAATAACAACTAAAATTAAACTATATAAACTAAACCCCAACTTTATACATAAGCAAAATACAACCTTATTATTGTTCATGAGATGGACTTATGTTATATATGATCTTGGAGAATAGAGTTGTTGTTGCCTTCGCTTGTTGGAAAGCTGACCTTGGTCTTACCATTAATTTAATCGTGTGTCACGATCGAAAACACATTTTTATGTTTAAGGGGCAAAACCTCTTTAAATTGCAATTTTTTTTACCTTCTTGTATAGCTTGTCTACATTGTAAAAAGGAGTTGATTAGGTTCTAAAAAAAGTTAATTACTCTGTTTGTTGAGAAAAATTTGTGTGAACTTGTTTTATGATATGAGACTGGGTGAGATGGGTCATTAATGTGTAGCCGAGAGGTCAATATAATATAGCCGAGGGGTCGACGAGGGGTCATTACTACCTAGTCTCATACATGAAATGAGTTCATACAAATTTTTTGCCTCTTTGTTTGGGTTCAATTTAGATTTGATTCATATATAGTCATTAGTTTTTATCAAAATGTTTTCTAAGTTAGAAAATATAAATTATATAATTATCTTTTCAGAAAATCATTTAGAAAATTTTCAAGCTTTATATTAAAGTTAAGCCATATGTGGCATCTTAACAATCCAAATTTACCTCAACTAGATATTAAACTAAGCTATCAAACTACATTTGATAACAAAGATTAACTGCTAAAATCTATACACTTCTGAACGAGTTCCTTTTTATCAATAAGTTATTAATAGCACCCTTCAATACGGAAGGGTTCTCTATAGCTAGCTTTGAAGAATGTCTTAATGTAATACTTTTATTTCCATCTTGGTGAGGGTAATTATTTGTAGGTCCATTTAGTCATTTAACTTCATATGAACAATTTCTCTCCAAACTCAGTTGACTCTTACCAAAGAAAAGACTATTTTTTTCTATATTAGAAATGAAAGTAATATGAGAGATATTAAAAACTTGAAAATTATAAGCTACATTATTGTTTAAATCACCAATGGCGGTCCCAATAGATTGGAGGCTCGGAGGCCTAAATAAGGAGAAGGGAGAGAAATCAGAGATTAGAGTTCTTTTTTTCATCTTAATATTAAGAAATTTTAATAATCTATTTTTCAATTAACTTCTTCTTTATGTTACGTTTATTCGAGTTCTTGCTATTGCTTACTAGTTGGCTGTTCAAACTACGGCTTATGTTTCTAAATCTTGTTTCCATTTGTATTGTGGCACAACTATTAAAGTACTTGTTTTTTTGACCAAGTTAACCCTAGATCAACAAGTGAGAATGAAAGAAAATTTAAAAAAGGTATTCAGTGGGTTTTGAATAAATAGGGAGGCGAAGGTATAATAGTAAAAACCAAGGGGCAACATAAAAATAGGAAAAGGAAAAAGATGGATAATAAAACATGAAAGTAGGAATAAGATTAAGAAACCGATTTTCAGATATATGATTCAAATTTCATCATCATCACTTGATAGTTGATACCCCTTTCACGACTTCACCCCTCTTTTGAAGCTTTTTTTAGACAGACCCTCCTCTTAAGTCAGTGCCTATGTCTTACATATTCACCACCATTGTAGTGCTCTCTCGAATTCTCGCAATGTCCGGGTTCGAGTCTTATCGTCCACAATATGTGGGATTCCTTACACTAAAAATAAAAAATCACATCAATTTTCGGCCTGAATCCAGCTCCGATCCTTGGCCAACCCAGATAAATTTTTATTTAAATAGGTAGTAGACGATTCATTTATTTCTGCCAAGTAAGCTAGCCACGAAGATCAGCTGAGTGATCCTAATCATACGAGATCCTTTCTGAGTCAGCCTGTTATTTCTATATGAACCAAATCATCACTGTGTCATCATATTAAATAGGGAGATATATGGAACATGACCAACTACATTAGATAAATACGGAGAGTGCTAGAGTGACCCACCGGGTTAGAAACTCGGTAGTAGCACTCTCCCCTATTTCTCTAAAACTAACAAAGAGATTATACAAATTTTAGAGAGATGTAGGCACATAAATTTGTGGGTGGTTGACCCGGAGGGTTACTCAATCTTTTTCCGATAAATACACTATAGTATCCCGAATAGGCGAATAAGCACCAAGATTAATGCCTATTCGAATTAATTACTCATTACGCTTCATCTCCACGTATACTTTCAGACCGTTGCTTGAGTTGCTCACCTAGCCCCAGAAATTCCAGCTGTCTGAAAGTCATATTTAAGCTAAACAAGTGAACACCTCATAAGATTGCGGATACACCTTTAACCTTTTGAGTTTTGATTACTCCCTTTAGTTTACACCCACTATCTTAAAGTTATGTGGTGTAAATGTGTATATATATGCATATCAGCAGCGCATCTCAATTCTCAACATAAAGATATAAAGGGTACGTTTGGGGTTGAGGTTGATGTGCTTTCAAAGTGCTTTCGACAGCACTATTATTTTTTTGGGGTGTTTGGCATTTTTTTCAAAAGTGCTTTGAGTGAAAACACTTTTCAAATTTAGGATTTGAAAGCTGTTTTTTCACCTCACCTCTTCTCTAGCTGTAGGTGAAAGCACTTTCAGCCACATCTTCAGCACCTCACAGCTACAGCACTTGATACAGTACCGCACTTGACAGCAACCCCAAACTCAGCCAATTTGTCAAACATGAGATCTTCTCCCGTAATGCTTTTGTTTGAAACTACGAAAGCCATTAGAAGATTTTGATACTTGGACTTTTTCGTGTTTTAGGATGGGTTTTCATTTGCACACAGTTATTGGTAATAGGAAAAGATTTCCACTAATTCTCATAACATAAAATAACTTTTATATATCACTTTCAAAACAAAAAAAAACTTATATATATATGATATGATGAGACAAGTTTAACATAATCTTTTTTTGAGCAAAGGCCTGTTTTATTTGTTTGTAGAAATCTAAAATGTATTGACTCGATTGAAGACCCTTAACTTAACTGAAAATTACTTAACTGAGTTAAAATAAGCTGAGTGCACCTAGAGTGAAACAAAAATAAAACTAAAATGAATTGCAAATTACTGAGTTGTAATGTTAAGTGTTTAAACTTGAATAAAATATAGTTTAAATAGTTATGAGCATCTTTTTTAAAAAAATTTAGGCGAGAAAGTGAGATCAGTACAAATCGAACCTCCATTCTTAAGAATTGAATATTTTTAATCTAGAACTTCAGCTACTCTCTTCTCTCACTCTGAGTGTTGTTTTATATAAAAGAAAAATAGGATAATGTCTTACTATATGATAAGTACTTTTTGTGATAAGTGTTTTTATTTAATAAATATAAGGAAATTCTATCTTTGTATTACCCTTGATTTCCATAACAATATTGTACAATTGGCAGGGGCGTATTTAGGGGTGCAAGAGTGTGCAATTGCATATGCCTCCTTTCCCCCTAAGGCCCAATTTTAATATTTAAGTATATTAAATCTTAGTATTTTATTGTGAAATGTATCTTACTTGGTTGGTCAAAGGGTTCTATTTTAAACGGCATATCTAAGGTTCGATTCTTTTCACAAGAAAACCTTATATACTTGAACTTATGGGCCTATCATGCACCCAAAAAAAGAAAGAAAAATCAACTATATAATGGACACATAACTATTTGATCGGGTACTTGTATGATTCAATATAGTTTTTGAAATTTTTGAGATTGTATGAAATTTCACTTTGGGGCTTTCAACGTCAAGTACCCAAGTTGACTGATAAAAATAGTAACGTGGCATGTCATTTTTGAAAAAATTTAGTGGGAAGGACCTTTTTACCCTTCCATCTTATGCTTGTACGTAATGTTGGACACATGAGTTTTTTATTATTATTTTTTGGCTCGTATGTAGAATAGTCGTTTGATGAATTGTTACGATTGAATGGATTTTTCAAAATCAAAGGTTGTGAATGTTTGCCTTGAAGGGACACAATTGATGGCTAAGCTATATGAGATTTTTATCTATGTGGGGGATCAAATGAAACTATTCTTGCCACAAAGTCCAGAAAACTCGATAAACCTAGAAAACCCCAACAACCACAACTTTTGATTTTTAAAAATCCTTTTAATTAAAATTATTCATCAAACAACGGATAAGTGTTCAAAAACTAGTAAGAAGAACATCGTTTTGCGTCCAACATTGTGTACAAGTACAATTGAAAGTTAAAAAGGTCATGTTGCACTTACAATTCAAAAATAATATGTCATGTCACCACTTTTAATAGTCAATAGGGGTATTTGATGGTTAAAGCCCAAAAGTGGTAACACGATCAAACCTTAGATAACCAAAAAAAATATTGAATTTTATAAGACCCAATCGTACAATATGGTTAACCTCTATTACCGAAAAGGTAAAATTTTCTAAATATAAGCTACTAAATAAAGAAAATCATAATGTTACATTTGATTCCTTTGTTGTTTATCCTAGTTGAGTATCTTTATTAACTTATTTCTTCTTTTTTTTATAAGTTCCTAAATTGCAAAAGAATATGTTAATGTTACTATACATCACTAAACACCAATCAAATTAAGAAAAAGTATTTACTTTTGTTTGAGAATCTTTTTTACTCGAAATTAGATTTTGGTCCAAATTATTATTAAGCCACCTTATTAATACATATATTCTTTTGGTGAAATTATTTAGTTTTTCTTTTTTTTTCCCATTTTTGTCTTATAATACACTTTGTTAAGAAATAGTGGACTTTGTTCTTAATCTCTATGTGCTTTTCTAAATAAAAAAAAAAGTAAAAAATTGGACAAAACCAAAAGCTTAACTAACTCATTGGATTAATTGAATAGAGCATCACTTTTCCTAGCTAGTATATAATTTTGGTTAGTGTAGTGTGGTTTAGTTCCATTTTGTTGAGGACTTTTTGGTAAGCCTTTTAATTTGTACAAATTAAATGTTGTAGTTTAGTTATGTCTACTCAAGTTTTTGTTTTTCTGGTAAATTCATTTCTAGCACTATTATTCCCAAAAAAAATTACTTAAGAAATTTATCAAATACGTCGTGGTCAAGAGAATAAGATAATCTTCTTTTAACTGATATGATGGGAGCCACCCTCGAGTGCAGGTTATTCTAATTATCTTCAACCCTTATCTTTAAAAGAAAAATATATATGGGCTAGGAAATAAACAAAAAAAAAGTACTGTTTATAAAGCGCTTTTGAGTTTTTTTTCCTCTTCTTAAATGCTGCATATCTTAATGTAGAAAAATTTGTGTGAACCCGTTTCTTATATAAGACTGGGTAATATGGGTCATTATAATATTGTGTAGGCGAGGGTTCATTATTGTATAGCTGATGGGTCATTACTAGTCATTCTCATATATATATAAAACTGGTTTACACAATTTTTTTTTATCTTAATGTGCCCGTTGTTCAGTACAGATCAAATACTTTTATTACTAGACTTAAGGAGTAAGACTGATCATTTAGGCTAGTGAAATACAGAACTCACTAAAGATATTGTTTGAAATAGTTAGAGGTTTATTAGAGCAAAATAAAATAATTTTAGGGAGAGAAGAGAATAAAGAATTTATAATGATTGATACATTATTGATTATAGTCAACACTCACTAATTATCATATCTTTGTAATGACTTAGGGTGTGTTTTGGTGGGCTGAAATAATATGAACTGAAACTGAATTGAACTGAAAAAAACTGAAATATGCTGAACTAAACTGAAAAAAATTGAAAGATGCTGAACTGAACTGAAAAAAACTGAAGATAGTTATAATTATCACAAAAACTGAACTGAACTGAAAAAAACTGAAAGATGCTGAACTGAACTGAAAAAAACTAAACTGAACTGAACTGAAAAAAACTGAACTGTAGTAATACCGACCAACAAAACACAGCCATAATGATCGAAACAAAGAAGACATTTGTATCTTGATCTAATCAATGCATGATAATGTATTACACACTAATGATTTCTTGCAACCCCAAAACCTCATTATTTATTGTGTTCAAAGATACTGCATGTGATGCTGCTACTAAAATACCGTTATTTTATTTTCAAGATCCCTTGTAATCTTACTGTCTTATGCCGCCCTTTGCCAAAGAACTCCTCTCCACCACAATGCCACAACTAACCTGCCCCTTACGTACCTTAGAAACCAGTAACAACTAGGACAATCTTGTCTTTTCACCAATCACATAACGAAATATATATACAGCTGAGACTTGACCAAAATATTTGCCAGTGGACGAACAATCTTTTCTCTTAGACGTCTTAGTCCTCTCTTTCCCAATGGATGCTAAGAAACCAGAGTTTTTCATCCAAAACTTCGAGAGTTTATGGTCCTTCTCCAATGTCTTGGTATCCACTAATCCTCATCAAACCTCATTGTTTCCACATTGCCCTAAGGTAACACACAATGTTATTGCCAATAAGGAAAAGAATACAAATATGTGTCCCATTTTAAATCCATCATCTACACCAAAAGCTGTGCATCAAACTGAACAACCTACATCTCCTAGTCCAACAAAAGCTACTTCTTTCCTACAGGAAAATTCTAATGTTGTTGTTGAAGAAGACGGTAAACTAAGCCCGAAGAAGAGAGACGGAGAGGTAGAGGCCGAAAGGCGGTCAAGGAGGAAGCAGAGAAGCAAGGGAGTTATTACTAACAGCAAGCCCGGACATGATCAAATAATGGTCAGGGAAGTTAAGGGAGGTAACTATATTTACAATGTTGATTGGAAAGGTTTGGTGATGATGGGAGAAATTGTATACAAGAATGATGAAGCCGCCATGAAAAAGCATTTGAAGTCATGGGCAGTTGCAGTTGCACACACTGCTGTAAACCCCAATGGTAGTAGCTTGATGGTAGCCGCTTGTTCTTAAAGAGCACCCTTTAATTTGTTATTTCTTGCCTTGGTATGAGGTTGTATTTATCTGTTTTTTTCCTAGTTTAACACATTTTTTTCTTCATGTTGCAAAATGCAAATGAGGTTTGATGTAAATCATGATGTAGCACTCATTGTTTGACCATATAATTAGTAACAAGAAGGTCCTCACATTAATAATGCTGAAGGTGCCTCAATTTATTTATTTATTTGTCTTTCTTTTATTTAATCGGCAAGTACATTTTTTTTCAAGTAAAGTTATACATATGAGCTTTGCATATTCTAGCTTTTATAAATCTTTTTTCATTTGATGTGGGAGCTGGAAACATACTGGATTACTGTGGAAATTAAACTTTGCAAGATGCTTATTTCACAGAAAGCTCTATCCAAAATGCTTATGTCAAGTCTAGAGTTACCCAATTTTGGTTTAAGATCAGAGGAAGTAGTCATGGATTAGATAAATAAGAGGTCTGGAATTCTTCCTGAATATGTGTAAGTAGAGTTATAGATTAAAATGATTAGTATTAACTCATAAGTAACACTGAATTATACATCCATCTCAACATTATGTTTTAAGGGTAGTGTTTTGTAAATGTTGTGAGAAGTTGACCAGTTGAAGTAAGATTGAAGATGGCCCCTTAAAATCCTTAATTGAACCAACGTTATATCTTTTCAGAGATCTCAAATTAAAGGGCAATAATATTGTAATTCCTTAGTCCTGCTTAGTGCTTACCATACTAAAAATTTGGCCTAAAAGATCTTTGAGTCGAAATTGAATTGGCCCCGTAGAAGAATTGACAAACTTATCAATGATGCAGAATTAGTACAGCAATTTTATGTTGTTTTAGTAGAAACTTGATTCATCTGCAAGCTCAAAGTTCTTTCTGAAGGAAATTTTTGATCCAAATATCTATATTAGGATATTGACGTAACTGCAGACCTTAAGGCCAGCGTGATTAACCGAGTGACTACGCAAGAACAGCACTGCAGTTAAATAAGCGGAACATCGCGTACGCTTTGCCCATGTGGCTACTTTAAGTTGCTCCCAAATGTTGATGTACTGCGATTTCTAGGATCGGAAATGCTACTCTTCGCCCCTGGCAATAATAAATTGAAAAAAAACAATAAAGGGGGGCCCAAGATGCCACGCTGGATATAATGAAGAGACCCAAAAGTAACGTCCGTTCGTGACTAGAAGAATAGATAACTTCCGTTAACCAAAGTAAAATTAATTTTTTTAAAAAAAGAAGTAAAACAATTTAAACTGAGTGAGTTCCTTCCAAGTCTTCAATCAACAGTCCTCTCTCTCCTCCATTAAGAGCTAAGACACCATTTCAATATTTCACTATTCTCATGAACCGACATCACCATAACAGCCACCCCTACCGCAACCAAAGTGCCCTCTGACGTCCCATGTACCCGACCTTCCCCCTTCTACTTCCACAATAGACTCCACCATTATTGGGATGGTCCACCCCCACCATTGAACCCATTTCCACCGCCTTCATGAACCACCATCGCGGCATCGATCGCCACAACAACCACCCTTACTGGACACTTAAACAACAACCACTCGGTTGGAATAGAGTGATGAAGAGGGTGGCGATGAAGGCTCCTATATTTGAAGGGTTGAATTTTATGGCGGACATGGCCGTGAGAACCAATGCTTCACTATTTTTTATTACAAGGGTAGTTTAGTCAATCAAACAAAAAAAATGGTGGACTGATTGAGGGTACTTTCGTCAACAAAACACGAGTGCAATAGGGGACCTTGTTGTGAGTAGTTTTGGACTTCTAGTTAATCAAAACAATATTGAGAGGGCAAGTCTCTCTCAAAACTTTTACTACATACTCTAGAATTTCTACGATAAGATGTATAATTTTCTCAATAGAATCTTTCAAATTCTTTTTCCAAATAATTTTAACTACATGTTTGATACTTCCTATAACATGCATATTATATATTTATGTAGGATTTATTTATAATAATTTTCAATATAGTTTCAATAATTTTAATATTGACCAAGCAAACTATTACAAATAAATACATACGTAAAAGTACAATGTCACTACGATGGAACCATATAGTATTTATAAAGCTTAAAATTTAAAAAGTTCAAAAATAAATAACTGTCGAAACTTCGTTCATGAAAATATTTATTAAGGTGATATTTACCGTCGATAGGTGTGATTTTTTATTTTCTTTCTCTCCTAACTTTGTTAAAAATAATTAATAAGATGGTTTGAGGAAAGTTATTATAGTTAAATTTATTTTTCAAAATAATACTAGAAATTATTTACATGCCAATGCACTGATTAAAATTTCATAAGTCATAATCAAACTTCTCAAAATTATTTTTTCTTAAATAATTATTAATTTTATTCTAAGAAACAAACATTTAAATTATTTTTTATATATAGGGGTTTTCAAAGTTCAAAGAAAACTTTCAAAGACATAAAAAAATTAATCACCTAAAAAATTTCATTATAAGAGCATTCTCGATCAATTTATTTTTTCATTTTTACCTAAAATTTTAAATTAACTAGGTTTAACATAGGAAGTAAA
>ONZK01005916.1:3413-14831 GCA_900322385.1 Pharnaceum exiguum
ACGTGCGACGCCCAAAGAGGTATGTCCACGCTTCAGGCCCATAGTGGTCGGCCCAAAGTGGCCCTTTGCGTGAGGCGGGGTGTTGAGATATACAAAGGGACTTTGTCCCACATTGATCAAATGACAAAGGCTTGAGTTGTTTATAGCCTAGGGAGCCCCTCCACCTATCACCAATTGGTTTTAGGTTGGAACCTCTCTAATATTGTGAACTTCTCTTGACCCACTAAACACACACTTTAACAGTACTGTGTAAAAACTTGATTAAAACAATACAGACAAAATACACTTTATTAATTTGTGTTGAACATCTCTTGTTCTCTACATCTAACAAATGGGAACATTATTGCAATTTCACTTGCCTTATGGTCTGGTGAGTAAAGTTGATTTGATGATTGATAACTACAAGTATTCTAATTAATCCCCTTGAAACAGCATGCAAACTGCATCTCTATGACGTTATGTTGAAACTGCTCTAGGAGACATCACATAAAACCATGATTATTTGTAGATTCAAGATATTTGTGTGAAAATCAAGGATCGATAAGAGTTTCACGGAAACCTGGATTAACAGCAAAACAAAGAGCTCTGGATTCCACGAAGGAAAAAAAGAAACAAACACAGGAATGGAAAAACAATCAGAGAATGTATCAATAAGCTGAAATGTTGCAGCTCTGTATTCCCTTTATGTATGTACACCGATTCTGTTTACCTTGGGAAAATGTTTGTATCAACTCTAATAGACTAAGGTTCATCAGCCGACTAAAAGTGGGCAAAAAATATTCCTCTAATGTTGTAAAGGTTTCTATTTAACCCAGCCTTTTGTGTCTAAAACTAGACTAATTAAATGGGTAAGATCAGAACTCAGGAGTAATAGTGATCAAAGATCGATAAGTTGGGTTATAACTTTGCAGTTCTGCAATATATGTTGTCATGGTTCTATGAGTTCTCCTTCTCTGCATTCTCCTACGTCAATCACCACTGTATGCTCCTTGTCTGTAGACAACACCCTACAACAATCTCTTCTAGGAGCCTGCAATTCAAGACATGAAAAGGAGGATTTAACATTGTAATTCAAATAAAATGCAATATTTAAAAGTGATCGTAGATGTATGCACACTGCTGGCTTATTGTTGCATTGTCATATTGTACAACTTTTACCCATCAAGTCATCAACGATAAAAAGAAGAATGACAAGTTTTTAACTCCCCACTGTGACCGATGTAATCCATTGGAAAATTTAAATAGCAACATGTAATAAATTTTTCAGGCAGTGGCGGAGCAAGAACAATTATTTTGGGGTGTCATATATAAAATTAAAAGGTAAAAAAGTAGAAAAATGGGTGTAATTTTTTTTATTTTTTTTCTAAAAGGTAAATTCTGTATTTTTCTTTTTTTTTTTGGGTGGTCATATGACCCCCTATCATTGTATGTGGCTCCGCCACTGTTTTCAGGCATCATTTTTCTTCTTTCTAGTTTAATTTCAATTTGGGTTTATGTTAGATAATGACTTTTGGTCACAATTTTCTTAGATAGTGATGCAGAAAATGCTAGTAGCTACCAAATGTAAATCAATAAGATGAATTTAATTTTAAAGCAAACAAATGATACTCACCTCTTCCCACTTATGAGGATTAGGCTTCTTATAAACCTCAACACTGTGAATCTTCTCAGGACTGTCCATCTTCCACCAGCACCAAGGATGAGGTATCGAATGCATTTTATAAGCAGTGGTAGTCACATTAGTCATAGAATCAACGTCTGCATCGGAGAGATAGTATATGTAGGGCTTTTGGCAGGGGTGCTTGCTTAGGGGCCTTGTATTGAAGGAAAATCCTGAAGGATCATCTCTTTTGTACCAGTTTAAGAACGTGCGTGCAGGTTGCTCCATTTCTCGGGGGCTCACTGACCCGCGTATTATTTGAACTGCATAACCCCACGAGACCGAGACAGTCCAGTTTCGGACGGGGTCATAGCAAATGGATTGTTGCATTAGACTGGCCGAGTCAAGTTTTGATGGAACCATCAGCCGTTGGAGGGCTTGGTGGCGGCTGGTTGACGGGAAGAGGGGTTCGACTATGTCTAGGTGGTGTAGTGTTACCAATGGTGCTATTGGGTGCGCTGCTAGAATCCCGAATAGGTTGCCGTAGACATCAAACTGCAAAAACACGTAGGTGTAGATGACATAAACGCATTTTGTATTCCTCATATATTCCTAATGTAAGCATAGTACTAGATGACATTCATAAAGACATTCAGCAGAACACTTCAAAAGAAAAAGAACACTTAAGGAATTCATAGTTCGGTAACGCTGTAACGCATGGGCAATTGGGCATGTCTACTACGACTACTAGTAACTTGTCTAGAGAGGAGTCTTTCCTCATTTCTTAAAAATCAAAAAATAACGGTACCGTATAGTTTTTCAATCTGAAATGTTCCCAATAGCCCAAAATGTGCAAAAGATTAACTCCAAGAGTCCAAGTATCGAACTCTTCAAGCCCAAGTTCTAATTCCAAGCCCAACGACTTTGGTATAGCTCTTTTTTGTTTAATCGCCTGGGTAGCTCAGCTCTGGGGGATGTGGATTCTTCATTCTTGACCAATTTGGTCAATTCAATGTCAAATACTTCGGCGTCTGCAGCCTCCTCCTAGTCATATCCTAATACAAATCTATTATCTACACCACTAATCAAGGCAATTAGGCAATGATATTTCTTCTTCGTGTTTGATTTTGGTTGAGCATTCATATTAACACATGACATAAAGGGTAAAACTTTTAACATTTTATGCCACATGTCTACCCAAAATTGGAAGAAGTCCATCAGTAAAATTGTAAAAATATGGTCCGCAAGGTGGTGGACGATTGAGAATGTGGATACAGACCATGGAAAATTTGCTAATCTTAACCTGACAAATGGACAAGTCAATTGAATTGTGAATCAAAAAAGAAAAAAATAATAAGTCAAGGTCCAAACTAGTACGGAGTAGTTTTCTACGAGCATATATCTTTGCTGCAGGTGAAATCAAACAGAAGTTAATATCACGTTCATTAAAAAGCAACCAAAAAAAGTGATCACGCCTCACGCGGAGTCCTAACTCCTAAACTACTGAGACTGCGAGTCACAATTTTAGCAGCCCGCAAATTAGCTTTCCATGAAAATTACAGTTAACAAAATTTATTTATTACTAGCTAGTGATTTAGACATTTTTCAACGATTGCTCAAAATGCGAGTTTGCCACTGAACTTTAAGTGCAGACGGCGGGAATTAATTGGCAAGAGAAAAGCACGATTTAGGCTAGGTGTTACCTCGGATGTGACAATTGAATTGAGTTTGAACTTAATTAGTTGTACATTGATTTAATTTTGATTAATCTTTAGTACTGAGAATCAACCAGATCGCTTACCCTCTAAACTCTTTAATTTCGTAATCTAAGAAGTTCCTTTCTACCAAAAGAAAAAAAAAGATCGCTTACTCTTATAGTTTAGTCCTTCTGAGTTCTGATGATGATCAAGAAAGATATTCAATTTAGTTCCTAAGCAACAATCGGCTAACTATTTCAGACGAATTTGCAGTGAGCAGATCTCCATACAAGAGTTAAGAAGCATATAGCGTCCTTGAAAGATACGTCAATCGATTCAATGTGCAAATGCAGGAGTACTGCTAGTCATCTAAAAAGAACTAAAGAAGATCGAGGGGGAAATAAATCTGTAAAAGTGCACCAAGGCCAACATGCTAAACATGTTCTTGATCTCTTTAACCATCAAAATGCACAAAACAGCACCCATATAAACCCCCTATGAAGCAAATTAAAATGTGATCAAACTACACCTTTTGTCACTCACTACATGCACCAACTATTACTGCTAATTAATGTTGTTTAGAAGAAGAATTAAAAAGAGTATATTATCCGACCAATCGTACCAGCTGGTACTACGTTACACGACACATGAATAGTCGATCAGTACAATGTAACTTTAATTTCAAACATGAGTAACCCCCCAAGACTATCAGTATCCATCGAGCACAGAAACGCATGAAGTAAATGAACATAATTTTCTCGAGTTACTTTAATAACATTAATTATAGACCCGCATAAAATTAATAATTCCCGAAACCTAGGAAAACTTTTTGTACGCAATGTAATGTACAACATCGGTAAAAGTAAAAATAAAAAATAAAGTTAATTGAGCTGAAAAAAGGGGAGCAGCACGAACCTGATGAAAACCGGGTTCTTTGGTTAGAGGAACACCAAGCTCGGACAAACAAGCTTGAATACGATCATCTGACCCGTACAAACTCGTATACCTCTCAATGCACCTATCTTGCATTTGCTCAATAGCCTTAGCTAACGGATAACTTATAGCAAAACCACCTCCACCATAGGCCATACCATAGGAAAATTGAATATTTTGCATATGTGTCTCAGAGTTACTCCCAATATAATACATTTTCGTATGATCATACTTTTTAAGCACCCTAACTAAATTCTCGGGGATAAAAACCGTGTCATCATCTCCCATGACAAACCAACGTACATCCTCTAGGTCCATCCGGGCCATCTCGGATATTATCCGGGTGATCCGGATGGCGGACCGGGAACCCCTTCTATTCGAGTACTTAAAATTCGACGTATTTTGGGATATTCTTAATTCAGGGTAGCTAGTGGTGTACTCGAGTTTAGTTAGGTTTACGGGTTTGTCTAGGAAAACAAAGCCGCGGGTCAAGCCTGGTTGCCACCATGTCTTAGTGTAGTTCTTCCTGCGGCCCCAATGCCGGGCCGCAGCGGCTATGCCAAACGCAATGTGGGACAGGTTGGTCTCCGGGTTGTCGCCGGGTTCTGGCCCCGGCTCGGGACGTGAGAAAGTGCATGAAGTGGCTGAGAAAGTGTGGGGTGCGGTATGAGAGGGTAAGTATATGGATTTTAGAGAGTAAAGGGTGAGAAAAAGTGAGAGGAACAAGACTAAAGAAAGGGTTAGCTTTGGTAAAGACTTAAGGACGTTGAAAAGAGAGTCTGATGAATGATCTTTGGGGTTCGGTTTCATGGCTGATGATCGATGGCTTTTGTTAAAAGATCAAAGGTTACGTTCGTTGTGTTAGCTATGGCATGGTTTGTTTGCTGTGGAGAAAAGGAGAGATAATGGAGTAAGGGTTTTTCGTGTGTACGCTGAAGAAAATGATGATGTGAAGATCAGAATTTGAGTTTGAACAGGAGTTTTGTACGTAAGGAGAGGCAGATTAGTCATAGGATTCTTGGACTGATTACAAGTGACCCTCCTGAGACTGCTGCGGAGAAACAGAAGGATATAGAAAGAATGTGTGTGGAAAATTTGGAGATAGTTGTACTCTGTGCTTTCAAACGTTTTTACCAAACTAGTTGGACCAGTTACTAGGCAAGAATTTTTACTTTCAGTCCCTGTATGTTATTCTGTGTCATGCTATTATAACGTGTACATTTTTTATTTATTTGGTCTTTATAACGTGTACATTTAGAGGATAATTAATTACTACAATTACCACTCAAATTAATAACTATGCCTTTTATGTGCCATGAGAACTAATGTAATCGTTCTCCCGAAAACTCAAGGTTTCATATGGAGAATTAATTAGTGGTCAAACAGCTTTTTGGACTTAAATAGCTAAAAGCCAAAGATGTAGAAAATTGACCTGGAACACGTACTACTAGCTACTGTAGCTAGTAGCAGTATATTTTTATCGGTTTTAGTAATAATATGAATTGTTGTTATTGTTAGGGTGTGTTTTATTTGTCTTAAATGACTTAAATCAAAATTAAAGCGGAAAAAACTGAACTCAATTGAATTGAAATAGACTGAATGCACTTATAATAATAACTATAATTGGAAAAAGCTAGAATACACTGAACTAAATTGAAAAAAAAATAAGTTGCACAAACCTAAAAAATTATGTTTGGTGACAAGTTGGTTCAACTATCTTTTCGTCTCAAATAACTGCTAAATAACAAACTATTCTCCCCCAACTAGTTCACGTCAGCTGGACAAACCAGCTAACAAATCCAGTTATCCGAATTCAACTATTTATTTGTCACATAGCTGAAGGTCATAGCTAGTAGTTGGATTTTATAAGCTGGTTCTGTTAGTTGGTTTATTTGATAAGTTGTTGTAAACCAGTTGAGGAAGAGTAACGGGCTAATTAAAAGCTGCTTGGGATAAGAAAGCTGGATAAACAAGCTTATTTCAAATATAACTTTTTGATCTAATCGGCATCTTTAATGGTTAAACTAGCAACTTGTCCTAATAAACTGATTTCCAAATAAGGCCCTCCTCAAATAGCTTTGGACTTAGGCAAGCAAGAAGCCAAACGTTTTCCAAATTTATGTAGCACTAGTAAATCGGAGGCTTCAAGTTTCTAACTTGTGGCAAACACTAAATGAGCCTTTACTTTTTTTTAACCCCTAAATGAACCTTTACTACTATAGCCAACCATTCTCGAAGCTTCCCTATGTAGCTTGTGTTGTAATTATTAAGAGTTACAAGTCTTTGATATACCGGCGGGATGTAGGTATGTTCCACTATCCCCACTAACATAAAAATAGTTTGTGTTTTAAACCAAATTAACAATTTCGGTAACAAGAAACTCTCAAACACATCTCAACCGGAACCACTCAAAGGCAACTTCTATTATACATTTGGGTGCACCTAACTTAGAACATTCTCTTTTCTAAATAAATAATTCTATATTGAGCCTTTAACTTCTTTTTTTGAGGCCCTAATCTTGAAATAAGAAAGATACACCTGGGTGTATGATAGATGAGTATGTTCTCAATTTTCCTCTTTGTTTTGATTTTATTCCCTTCTACAGAGCAAATGAGCAATAATGAGTTCCTTTTTCTTCCCTTCAAAAAAAAAAAAAAAGTTCCTTTTTCTGGTTTTAATGGTCAACGTATTGGACTAGATATACTGGGCTGTCCATCAAGTACACACACAATCACCCAAGCCCATTTTTTCATTCTGCCTAAGCCCATTTTATCATTCTGGACAACTATCTGCAACGGAAAAAACAAAAGAAATTAGTCATCATTCTGTCATTTCACCAACATTTCTCTCTTCATTTGGCACTTGGTGAGAGAAATTTGACTTGCCAGGCAAGAAACCAAAAACTCATTTTTCTCTTCATTTCTCTAAACTCATAAATCAATCATGAGTTAACCAACTTCAGTGCACTACCCAGATACCAAAAATAGGTCAGTCACACTAATCCTCTTCTTTCATATGTACTTTCCACATATTTATTTCACTTACACTAATCTCCTTACTTATATAGTCATTATATTTACATAATTGGCTTGTTTATATAATCTTGCTTTACCTGTGTCTCTTGGTTGCTGATATTTCTTATTATGCTCAATTTTGCTTCCAATTGTGGGTACATTTTTGTTGGCTTTTATATTTATTATAAGTTACATATGTACTGTATAATATAGTTTGTTGTTATTATTAAGTAGTTGCATATTGACCAACAATATAACGGGTTTATGTTATGAAGCTTTAAGTCACATTAGATTGAACAATTGCTTATTTGCTTACATGGGTATCAATATAGAGTATCAAAATGTTGGAAATTTAGACTAAAGTAAGGATTTTTATTACTGGGTCATGCTCAAATTTGATAAAAGACTAAATCTTTTGTGGGTTTTTGATTTTGCAGGTTTTTGAGTTGTTTTTGTGTGCATTGTTGGGTAGATAGTAATGGCTGGCATTAGGTTTTCAATGTTGAAATCGCTAGCTGGTTCGTCGAAATTGATGTCATCTTGCTGGTATAATGGGTTTACTAGTTCTGTGAGGGTTGGTGACTTCTCTAATGTCAGACCAATAGTAGGATATGCTCAGAGTTATCACACTACTAGGAGCATGAATTTCGATACTAGAGCTAGTGCCCAGATGGGTAAATTCAATTGTGGCACTGCGTTTTCGCCTGCGTTGTTGAATGCTAGGAGTTTGGGAATGGGGAGCTACCCTTTGATGAAGATGGCTCCTCTGTTGGGATATCACTCGTATTCATCTTCTGCTGGTAGTAATGGGTCCGACAAGGGTCTGGATGTTCCGCAAGCTTCTGGAAGTGGTGAAGTTGGTGCAAGTGGTGAGTGGGTGGATAAAGCTAAGGATGCTTGGAAATCTGTGGTTGATACAGTTTCTGTTGGTGGAGAGAAGGCTAAAGATGCAGCGTCTAATGATTTGATCCCTTACGCTCAACAAGTATTGGATGCTAATCCGTATCTCAAGGATGTTGTTGTACCAATTGGCGGCACATTGACTGCTACTTTGTTGGCTTGGGTGGTGATGCCAAGGATTCTGAAGAGACTGCATATGTATTCTACTCGAGGATCAACTGCGTTGCTATCTGGAAGTATCTTTGGAGTTGAAGTGCCATATGAGAAGAGTGTTTGGGGTGCACTGATGGATCCAGTACGCTATGTGGTGACTTTTATGGCCTTTTCAGAAATGTAAGATACTTGGTGACTATTACTTATGTTTATTCTGGGTGTTGTCTCGTGCATATAAGTCTATACTAACCTTGTTTGGATTACTGTTTATGTAGATGTTATTTGGTTGCACCAAATGCGGTTGCTTCCCAGTTCATTGCACAGGCTTGGAAGGGTGCAATTGTCATGTCATTTGTATGGTTTCTACACCGATGGAAGACAAACTTGTTTTCTCGTGCTTTGACTACTGGTAATGTCGATAAGATTGATAGAGAAAAGTTGCTTACCCTTGACAAAGTTTCCTCTGTTGGTCTTTTCGCCATTGGAGTGATGGCTTTAGCAGAAGCTTGTGGCGTGGCTGTTCAGTCTATCATGACTGTTGGAGGCATTGGTGGTAAGTTTGGACTATTTCGAAGAAGTTACTTGAAAGTTGAAACTAGCATTGAGTTTTTATTTTACAACGTTTGATTGTGATGCTTGATATTGTTACCTTTGGCGTGCACAAAACAAGCAGACCGATGATAATGAACTTTGACACTGCAACATCAAAGTTTGTGGCGTGGGTGGCCCTCTTGAACGACAAAAGCTTGTAAAATGTGCTGTTTGACTGCCCATGTTTCCTCGTGTATCCATGTTCTCAGTTGGACATTGACATGGCTTCTAACAGTCTTGCAATTTCATGTAGTCAGACGCTTACCCTCTTGTTTTTAGCTTACCCTGACACTTGGTTGCAATTTGTTTGGTCCTTGCTAGCCAACCTCAAATGCTTTTGGGATTAAGGCTATGTTGTGTACTTGTTGTTGATGTTGTTGTACTCTGAGGGTAGTCTGGTCAGTATCTTATGCGTGGCAGTTGTTACAAAACCCTGTAATATGTCTTGTAAATTGTAAAGTCAGTAATTCAGTACTCAGTATGTCAATGATAGTTTCTCACGAAGAAACCGAGAAACTGCAAAATAGGTGGTTCCGTAAAATTTCCCTATTTTCACAGCCTTTCTATTTAGAGGAAGTGCTTTAGAGTGTAATTGTTACCTAAAGGGATGATGATATCTTTACTTTTCTTTTTATACTATACTCATGGTGTATGTTCATCTGTAAGTATTTTTTTTTTGGTACTAATCACCTGTTTTCTCTCTGGTTCTTTTATTTTTGCAGGAGTGGCCACTGCTTTTGCATCTAAAGACATCCTTGGCAATGTGCTTAGTGGTTTGTCCATGCAATTTTCGAGACCGTTTTCACTAGGAGACACCATCAAGGTAATATGCGAACTTCTGTACTTTTGGCTAGACAGCTAGAGTAGTAAATTGTCTTTTTTGGTAATTGTCCTATAGCATGTGTTTTATTTGGCTATGAGTTCTAAAGATAGAAATTTGGGGAGCTGGATTTGGAACATGTGAATATCAAAGGGTGCAAAGCTTCTTTTTTCTTTTGTTATAATATCTAAAGAGGAGTGAGGGGCTCCTGTTGTTTCTGCAGAACAGCTGTTGTGCTTTTTTGACATATTCTGCTATAAGACATATGGTTCATAATTTACTTGTAGGCTGGATCTGTAGAAGGACAAGTGGTGGAGATGGGTTTAACTACGATTAAGTTGTTGAATGCTGAAAGGTCTCCTGTGATTGTCCCAAATTCTGTGTTTTCTGGTCAGGTACACACTTATATCTTGTGTTATTGGTTCAACATTCTTAACTGTTTTTCACTTTTTCAGAATGCATAGGTTCATATGATTGGCTATTTGTTCTACTATGTTCTTTAGTTATCATGGCGACATATGGCACTTTTGTCTTATCAATTGGCTGGAACTGGTTGTTGTGTATATTTTACCTGCGTTTTTTATATACATTTTGTGGATTGTTGTGTAATGGGCAGGTCATTGTGAACAAGTCCCGGGCCGAATGGCATGCTTTTGTGAGCAGAATTCCATTGCAGTTTGACAATCTAGAAAAGATTCCCCAGATTTCTGATGACATAAAATCAATGCTAACATCATACCCAAAAGTTTTCCTGGGAAGAGAGGTTCCTTACTGTTATCTTTCTCGGATCGACAGTTCGTATGCTGAGTTGACACTGGGTTGCAACCTAACAAAATTGGTACTTTCAATCCACACTTTCTCCATATTTCTATTCTTCATAAAGAATAACATAAAATTGTCTTTATGTTTCCATGTCTAATATCATAAACTGGTCATAATATTATGTTGCTCATGCTTGACATGGTTGAGATCTAGGGAGTAAAAATAAAGTAGATGTGATCTTTACAGAAAATGGTCCAAGTAAAAGTGATGATATGATATTTCACGAGTATTTAATGAGATAGATGCTTTTGGCTGTGCTTCTATAAATGCACCTTGCAAATAGATCCTTGATGGTGGAAATCAGGTTTCAGCTATGCAGCTGGTTATAATTTGGGTCAAATGTAAGTTTATGAAATGTCTCTGCCCACCAGGCCATTGGAGTTACTGGTTAGGTATATGTCAATGTTAGTAGATGTGTTGGGATCTTTTGCGGGTGAAGCTTTTGTATATTCTGCTATGTCTTACACCTGTCTTTGGTTTGATGCTTTGTCTGACTTTTTATTGTCTGGTACCTCTTGAATCCTTGATAGTCATCTCCAATGCATAAGATATATGGTTACGAGTCTGAGAAGTATAACGCTGCTGAAATCTTTCAATCCCATTTTTAATTATTTATGCTCTTTTCCCCCCCTGTGATTGACATTTCTTCTCATATATGCTGGTACTTCCAGAGTAAAGAAGTGAGGTATTCCACAGAGCAAGATCTCATTTTGCAGTCAATTGAGATAATTAAGAAACATGGTGCTTCTATTGGAGGGGTACAGCAAGATGTCATCAGCCAGTGAGGTTCAGCACTTCAGCAGTTGAAAAGGTTTGCCTCCATTTGGCATATTTTAGTAGAGTGACGTTTTTTCAGTTCAATGAAGTCTTCAGGGTCGTACCCCCCCC
>ONZK01005917.1:0-14830 GCA_900322385.1 Pharnaceum exiguum
CCCCCTCCTCCTAAAGGGAAAAAAAACTGGTTGGGTTAAGTTTTCATCTTATGCTCTGGGGTTGTTTTTCAGAAAGTACAGCAATTAGTAGATTTCAATTTGTCTGTTCCCTTACTATGCCTGGATATTCGTCACTTTGTCTATTTGTTTACTCTGCCTACATCTTTTTTCCTTTCCCTGTTTTGACAGCTACTTAGCTTTTGACTAATTAGTGAAATTTCAATATTACAGAAACGACCGTAAAGCAAATTGAAGATGCTTTTAAGGAGTTCACTGCAAGGGAGGACATTGCAATTGTATTGATCAGCCAATATGTAAGTAGTTTTCTTTCTCCTTGAATGAGATGGCTTTAGTTGCTTTCCGCTTTATGCTCTTTATGCTTGGACACTTGTTTATCGCATGATCAGAATCTGGTGGAGTATTGCTATATATTCACAGATTTAAGTTTTTGTTATTAGGCTTTAGGTTCCTAGCTAGTGGAACTTATCTCAATGCTCTTTATGCTTGGACACTTATTTATCGCATGACCAGAATCTGGTGGAGTATTGCTAGTATATTTACAGATTTAAATTTTTCTTGCTAGGCTTTAGGTCCGTAGCTAGTCTCACGTTCAAATATACTATGGGTCTTATGGCAGATAATTGGATTACTGTGTGCTATCATCTAGTAATTCATCACAGAGTTTATATTGTATAATGTTGAAATTCGATGTGGGTTTTCTCTCTTATTGAAGTGGCTACAGCCTTGATTAAGTCTCTCTTCAGCTGTAATTTAACTTTTAAATTAGGCTGTAGTATGTTTTTTTTGTAGTATGATTGTTTGAATATATGATGCTCTGCTTTGTTGTATCATATAGAACATATCTTCTATATATTGATTCATGACATTGTTTATGGATGTTTGCCCTTGACCTCTAATAGTCTCTTCTATGGATATCAAGTCATAGTTCTACCCCAATCAAGAACACCTATTTTCTGGTTATGGTGTATGGTAGAATCAGCTGTGATAAAATTGCCAACTTGCCAAGCTGAATTTGCACCTTCCATGGAGTCGTGGACAAGTATCCGTGTTTTTTTTCTTCTTTTCTTCTTGAATCGGGATTGGCGTTACTCCTCCTTCATAATAAATCTTTTCCCTTAGCCTCCAACCAGCCTTACTTTGGACGTCCATCACCCTTTAGTACTTGGTTGTTTTCTTGTAAATAAACATGATATATAGAAGTAGTAAAAAACTTTGGTGGCTTGTGTCTTTTAGACTTCTTGTGCAAGTTATGAAGGAGTTGGAGTTAGTGTGTGGATTTGTGTGGCACAATTATTTTAGAGAGCTCAGTTCAGGGCCTTTTTCCCTTTAATTTTCATATTCTGTTTTCTGGTCCATAGTTTTTTTTTTTTCTGGTCACAAGTGCTTACACTGGTTTTCAAGATAATCAGGGTGCCTACGACATTTTGTAGCATGCTCTGATGAGCTTTAGTCAAGTTAACCTTTTGAGTCTCAGATCACCTGGAATTCTGGATTATTGCTCTTTTGTCTAGCCCTTATTTTAATAAAATGTCTATCTGCTTTCTATCTTGCGTGCTTCCTCCTCCTGTGTGTCATGAATCATGATGAAGGGCTCATTAGTTCTGAGAGTATAAGTTGTCTATAGGGCTCATTAGTTCTGAGAGTATAAGTTGCCTATTACCTATTTTTAGAGCATGCTTTACAATTTACTTATCTTGAAATTCATGTTTTCTTTGTACAGATTGCAAATATGATAAGATTTCTAGTCGATAGCTACAACAAACCAATTCCTGCAATTTTGGAGATTCCCTCGAAGGATCACCCGTATGATCCTGCTCATGATTCAGTCCTTTCACGGGTGAAGTACCTATTTTCTGCTGAATCAGCATCAAGATGATTTGCAAAAAATTTACCCCAAAAAAGAAAATTGCTTGTTCAATGAGCTAGACTATGCACTTGCTGAGAAGTGATCCTGATACGCTGTTTTTATTCCAAAATAAGGTGTACTCAAAATTTTTTGTAATTATGTTGACCTTTACACAAGGTTGTCCCATATGTTCATGGTCATTTTCAAGCACACTAGAGAGATATGGTGAATGTATTGAATACTGAAGAGTAATTGCTCGTTTTGAGAATTCACCCAGTTTTTGTCTCTTTTTTTTTGTGGTGTGAATTCTCTTTCAAAGTTTTAAGTATATACACACCCAATCCTTTATTTCCCCAGCGGAAGAAACCAAATTCAGAGCAGTATTTTAACAATCAACCCTTTGAAGGGATCTCTTTGATTTTCCTTGATTTAAAATTAAGCTGTGGCCATTTTTTCTTGCTTAATTGTCCGTCCGCTTCACCGAAACTTTGCTCTTACATCATCCGCACCAGACCCAAGGCGCAAACCTACCCGTTGTGGTTGAGTCTCCCAATGAGGGTTTCTATATACGCGCAAACTTACCCGTTGTGGTTGAGTCTCCCAATGAGGATTTATACATATACTGAGGCTTGAGACGCATAGTTTTGAGCCAAAGTAAGGTTCGAGCAACTTTTCGATTTTGGCTACAATAGGACTAAGGAGAGCAATGTTTTCTCGAGGCCCATAAACTTAATTTTAATTAAACAAATATGCTAAGGTTGAGAAAGAGAAATGACGGACACATCACTTCAACTTTGTTGATGGTTGGGCTTTGCCTAAACAACTGCATGAGGAAGTTGCTTTATGAAGCAGGTTCTTTGGGAAAAAATGACGCACACATCATGCTTGATTTTTTTTTCTTTTGAAAGGTAGAATCTTGAATACTCCCTCTGTTTCTCTTGTTTTAGTTTTTGCACACATATTCAGAAAACTCACTTTATATGCACAAATGACACTTTATTAAGAAAGCTCACTTTATACGAAAGCAACGAGCCAGTGAAACAAGTCTTGAAACGTGGCATTAGGGGCAATCTACAAACCTTGCCATAATTGCGGCAGTTCATTTATACATCGGACGTCAACAATGTTATTGTACAATATATATATACATATACAAAAAAAAAAGAGCATATGACAGGCCTTCTCCCGAATCACCTATACAAAGAAATCACAAAATGATTAGCTTGTCTTATGCGACATCGGTAGTCGCCCAGCTGCCAATTGTACGTTACTCATATATAACCGCATCATAGAGCAATATTTGATGAGCATTGGGTGGATTCATCAAGCGTAAAGCCTGAAACAATTTTGATGAACAAAACCAGTTCAAAATCGCAACAGCACAAATCAGAGAGGCCTTCAAAGACCAAGCCCTATTCCTCAAAATAATTTACACATCAATATCACTTCGCTTTAATTTAGAGTAGCTAGTCTCCGGGGATATAGTCCGACAGTCTTGGAAAGCTGTAGTTCTGAGAGGTTGAAACTGGCTGCTGAGGATACAAAGTTGGCGGTGGAAGGTTATGTTGTGCTGGAAGAGGAGGATTCTGATTGTTGTTCTGAACCTGAAACAAACACCAAGTTGGATGATACATCATCAGTGCATTGCCAATTCTAAAAGTAGACAGTTGGACACTATGACATCTGACCATTCTCACTTTGTTTCTTTTTCAAGGGAACCATTCTCACTGACTAATCACTATCAACGCAGCAGACACTTGAGAAATATTCCCCCCATCACATTAGAATTATAGAACATGAAATATTCCAGATCCTGTTTACACAGAATTAGAGAATAACTCAAGCCAAGTTACCAGAGAATAACACAGCCCTTTAGAAGATAAAAATCCTAGGTACGACATCCAGGGGACAACACTTGCGGGATCGACACCAGTCTAACGACTTCAAAACCTGAGAGAGTTGATCAGTTCGCAAGTAAGTTGTTTTGTAAAAAGAATAATTTGAAAAATAAAACTGAAAGCAAAAAGGGTTGTGAGGAATTCAAACCCACTTGCCAACTTTTGAGCTTGCTCATCAGTGATGTCCACAAGGAATGTATGGGGGTAGAAACATACAATCTGGGATTCAGGACTGTAAAAATTCAACACACCAAACAATCATCAGAAAAATTGGAATCGAGCACCAGAAAAAAAGAAGCAGAGTTATCTCCATCTTTCAACTTTAGGTGATTATGGACTATAGCAAAATGGCTATGAAAACCTTCCAATACTTCTTATTTTTGGTGAAGTTGTTGGAAGTCAATACTTCAATGCAACAATTGGTCAATTTCGGAAACAACCTCTCTGTTTTCTTAAACAGGGGTAAGGTTGCGTACATCCTGACCCGAGTACCCCCATTTAATGGGGAATTACACTCGATTGTTGTTGTTGTTGTTGTATTAAATTAAACCAAATATCACCTAAAGGAATTTAGTGAAATAATCAAATAATAGTTCAGTTTTGTTTGTTGGCTAAAGAAAAGTAGATGAAGAGAACGCTTGATTAGTCGAGGAATTAAGAGAACACTTGTCCCTATAATTATTTGCCTGGAACCCCCTTATCCCCTTACAAAAACTTTTTTACAAGGAACCTCTTTTAAATACTGTTCTACTTATCAAAAAAAAAAACACCCGATTTTTCATTATCAAGCCTAAGACGTGCCTGGTGTATTTCAATGTGTACTTATACCTTTAATCCTTTATTCCCTCTCTTTTTCCGTCCCCCACTCAGACACCAATTCCCCTAAATAACTCTATATCCCAGATTCCGCTCTTTCTCCTCTCTCCATTTCATCTAATCTCCACCAAGCTTCACCTCAGAGAGACGAGTCCAAAAGTGCCAAGTCCAAAAGTGCGATTGTGGGAAGCAGAAAGCAAGGAAATTTGCTGTTGAATTAAAGGAAATTAAGATCAAAAGGCTCATGTGGAGATGTGGAGAGTTAGTTGTGAGGGAGGGAGTAAAGGAGAATGAGAAACATAATGAGAGGGAAATGTCGAGGGAAATGAAAGTATATGTTGAGCAAGGGTAATATAGTCAGATCATACGTCCTTAGGCTTGATAATGAAAAATAGGGGGTGTTTGATCAATAGAACAATGTTTAAAATAAGGTTCATGATAATTTTACAAAAAACATATAAGGGGGTTAATCACAAAGTCGGGTTTTTATAAGGGGTTTTTAGGCAAATAACTCTAAAACAAATTTAATTTCAGAATAGTCCGTGAAGTATTTATAACTAGTAATATCTGCAAAAAATAGCAAATATGTCAATTGATTGTTATTCTTTTTTAGTCACATATTATGTTATGGACAATTCCTTGTCATAATGATTTAACTTTACATTACTGCCATCTCTTGTTCATTACAAATATTATTAAATAAGTTCTTGTTAAACATTTTGAAGCGAAGTGAGGCGATCCGAAGTGACAACTGACTAGTAAGTGTAAGCTAAGTTATGCGGACACGGCTAGAAGTTTCCGACTTGGGTACGTACCCAAGTATCTGACTCGGCCATTTTCCGGATATTTTAGGCTAAAATGAAGTTTCTTGTACCCGAACCCATGTCTGATGTTGGAGTAACCGACACGGGTACTCAAGCAATACTGAAGAGTCTGGGTAACTTAGAGGGTAAGTTTAAAAAGTATAAAGACATAAATGTATGTACAAAGCCAAGATGCATACCACCCAACTTGTCGAAGCAAACCAGCATAAAACGACTTGAGCTCCTCTCTAGATTTTGAGTAATATGGCTTCACAGCTTCCCTGTCCAAAAGGACACCATACTGAACATTTTACAAAAAAAAGAGTGTTTTCAGTATGAAAGTTGTAGCTCAATGCAAATGGATGTATCAAACTTTAACAAGGTGAAAATTAATTTGAATTTAAAGAAAGAGACAAATATTAGGTATAACCATGGTTTTAAATCTCGTTGAGGTCGCGAAATCGGCCTAATGCGCTTGTCGCGATGTATAACGCAGTTGTCTCGGTCTTAATTTTTTTAAAAGTTTCTTTTAGGTGGTTTTTTAAGATTTCTTGGCCTATTATGAGTTAGTTTATGTTAAAAGTGATGAAAAAAGTTAATAATCACAAAGCGCAAGTACCCTTTTCGTAAGAGAATAGTCCACAACCATAACACTAGAGTCCATTGTCTCTGCACAAGTAAGAACAACAAACAAAGCAAGTAAATATATACAGCAGACCATGTATGTAGTTGTAGTTGTGAAACAGTGGAAGAAACTGAACACTCTACCTTTGCAATTTTGAGATTCGGTAGGATCTTGATCATCGCTCAACTTCATCTTCTTCGGAGGCGATGCTAGAATAAAGTAAAGATGGTAAAAGGACTTATTAGACGCAATGCAGTAGTTAGCTAAAGAGCAAGTGAATTCCAATATATAAAAAAAGATCCTTACGGAAACCATCGTTCTCAGTTGGGGTACTAGGCAAACCAGCCATGCCCACAGATATAACCTGAAAGATCCATAAACATAACACAGCAAAGAAGAAAATTAGAAGCACTACAAACAAAACGCAACTGCAGGTATTTACCAACATGAATTGCAAATAAAGGACACATAACTAGAAGCAGGTCTGAAGAAGAAAAAGGAGAAGAAACAACTGAAACTAACTATCTAACCATATTTTGCAGCAAGGAGAGATCAATTGTGTCAAATTATACCAAACTAAGGGAAGGAAATTAGGGATGGGATAGGCATAGTAAGGATGGCAACGGTGGGCGGTTACACCTCCTCCACCCCCAACCCGCCAAGATTATTTGGGTTCCGCCACCCGCCTGCCACTCGTGGCCTTGGTTTTAAAAGGCGCGAGGCGCACGACAAGAAGGTGCGGGGCGTGAGGCGAAAGCCCACGAGCTCACGTTCTAGAGGCACACTTTTTTTTCAAATGGGACATTAATAAATGGAAACAATATTTTACACACAACAAACACTTAGTGAATATATTTTAAGTTTTAAACGCAAATATATTTCATACCACACCGCAAATAGTCTAACGAAGCACATTGATTTAAGGAAAATAGATAACTAGTTAGCTACTAACTAGAAATTAATGGAACATGAGAACAAACAAAAAAAAAAACCACACATAACTACATAAGCATATGCAGGACTTTCTAGACTCCCTTGGACTAAAAACCTTTACCTTTAGAGCTTAACACTAAACGACCTACTTCCTCATTAACACAAAACTCACGGAGATCCCCGATGAGTGGCGCTTGAGTGATGAAGAAAAATCAGGGAATATTCCGAGAAGTTCTTCCAGAAGAGTATAGAGCTGATTAGGTGATAGATCAACTGAATTATTCTTCTTGTTATGTATTTGAGAGAGAGAAATGAGGGAATGGTAGAGATTTTATTTATGAATCAGAATACAATTGTTTGCTTATATACAGCTAGACACAACAATTGCCAGCTCACTAACAACTTTCCCGCCAAACTACTTTCTATCTTTTAACTAATTCTGTATCAATGAGGTGTTGTGAATGGTGGCGACAGTAGATGGTGATTAGACGGGGAATGCCCACCAGGGTTTGAAAGTTAGCTAGGGCATGGGGGATGGATTTCAGTTGAACGGGGAATGGATTTTAGTTGAATGTAGTCAGCGACAAAAAAAAAAAAAAAAGGTCGCCTTGCCTGGGGTTGCCCGAGGAGCAGAGGCTTGCGCCCTGGCTCGCCATCACACAGCAAATTTAATGACTCAAAGAAAAAAACAGCTACACCCAGCTGCTGACATAATTTTCAATGAACGAACAAAACAAAAATATGTGAGATAAAGTAATTGAGGACTGGAGTATACCTAAAGGGAATATCGGTGATTCGGGTCCAATGTTTATGTGGTAGCGTGTGAGGCTGAGACGATTGATTTGGGGAATAGGACACCTGATAGAGTGAGATAGCTAAGTTCGCGAGGAGGGGTTTGTTTGGCGGCAAATTGCTGAACTAGAACTTTGTCAAGTTGACAACCTGTATACGCGAACTAGAGCCGACCAAAACTCGGGCCGCCCTCCAGCCCACTAAACTGAAAGATCTAGATAGGGGTGGCAATCGTGACGGGTTAGGTTCGTGTTAAGTATAAACGGGTTAGAGATTCTTGACCCGTACTCAACCCGTGTAGTTAGGCGGGTTAAACAGATTACCTCGACCCATTTAAAAGAACTTATATATAAAAACAATATAAAAAACATCACACATTCTACTTTGAAAAGACCAAAACCATAACAAGCTTACAACATTTTAGTGAGTTTACTTTAAGAAAATCTTAATACTTCCTACTATCCACAATTTAGTACAATTACGTAGAATCTTGAATACTCCCTCTGTTTCTTTTGTTTGGTTTTTGCACACGTATTAAGAAAAGACACTTTATATGCACAAATGACACTTTATAAGAAAGCTCACTTCATACGAATGCAACAAGCCTGTATAACAAGTCTTGAAACGTGGAATTAGGAGCAATCTACAAACCTTGCCATAATTGCGGCAGTGCATTTATACATAGGACGTCAACTGTGTTCTTGTACAATATATATGCACATATACAAAAAAAAAGGAGAACAGGCCTTCTGCCGAATCACCTATACAAAGAAATAACAAATGATTAGCTTGTCTTATGTGACTTCGCAAGTCACCCAGCTGCCAATTGTTACTCATATATAACCGCAACGTAGAACAATATTTGATGAGCATCGGGTGGATTCGTCAAGCGTAAAGCCTGAAACAATTTTGATCACCAAAACCAGTTCAAATCGCAACCGCACAAATCAGAGGGGCCTTCAAAGACCCAAGCCCTATTCCTCAAAGTAGTTTACACATCAATATCACTTCGCTTTAATTTAGAGTAGCTTGTCTCCGGGGATATAGTCCGAGAGTATCTTGGAAAACTGTAGTTCTGAGCGGTTGAAACTGGCTGCTGAGGGTACAATGTTGGAGGCGGTGGAAGGTTATGTTGTGCTGGAAGAGGAGGATGCTGATTGTTGTTATACAGACTGCTACTGAACCTGAAACAGACACCAAGTTGGATGATACATCATCAGTGCATTGCCAATTCCAAAAGTAGACAGTTGGACACTATGACATCTGACCATTCTCACTTTTTTTCTTTTTCATGGGAACCATTCTCACTCACTATCAACGCAGCACACACTTGAGAAATACTCCCCCCGTCACATTAGAATTAAAGAACATGAAATATTTCCAGATCTTGTTTACTCAGTATTAGGCGTTACGTGTGGTTGAAAATTTTCCGAACAAGAAAGAAATTAATAGAGGCCACACAATAGCATCCTATTCTAAAATTAGTAGTGTAAACATTTACAATGTTGTGGAATGATAAAAAAAATGTAAAAAAAAGATGTTGAAGCAGAGCCAAGCAGGGAGTCATATTCTAGTATCCATCCAAAACAACGATCATAAGAACAGTGCAAAACAGCAAAAGCCGTATCACTAAGCACCTTTTCTCCACAATAGACCTATAGAGCGGTGCAAGAGGTCTACCACCCAGGGTAGTCATCGATAAACAAACAAGAAAAAAGATGACTGATCTATTTCTTATATTGCAAGTTATTCCACGAAGCAGACATAATGAGGACCACCATCCCAGATTCAGATTTTGGGAAGTGGGAACAGTAAGTGCCTTAGGTAATAATTCCTCTTTTTCTATCTTCGATTCCCCAAATATTCCCAAATTTTATTCACATAGAAAGAAAAAAAAGAATAGGAGAAATCATGTTCAAAAGAACTCATTTTATCTCTTAGTCTTACTTCCCTCCTTTCTCCCCAATTTCACCACTCCAAATACCACGCACAACCAGTCACCTATCTCTCTTTCACTTCACCCACTACCAACAAAAGCCTTTCAGCAATTAAAATTTGACTAACGTATCCAATACCTGCACTACAGCCTCTCCGTTAATTTTCATGGTTCTCCAAGTGCAATGCATTCAATTAATTAAATAATCAAAATGAATTTTCATGGTGTTTGGTGTTTACAGACATACTCTTAATATGCTAAAAATGATAGTCATATAAGGGTATCATGGAGGTGAAAGTGAGGAGAGAGTTGAATGTAGTTTTCTAGATCTACAAAAGGATGGAGGACTATGGGCCGCAAAACCACCACCGTCATGGCCGTTAGTGGTTGGTGAGTTTGGTGCTGATGGCTTAACCTGCCATGATCGTCTCCGGTGAGATGTTGTTTTGAATGGTGGTTGTGTGGGTGGTTAAGGGTAAAAGGTCATGGGCTCATGGTAGTTGCCTGATGATGAGTGGAGGTGTATGTTGGAAGTGTTTTCATATTAGAGAACACTTGTTAATTTGTGAGAAAAAAAAAACAAAACGTCAAATGTGGAGGTTTCCAAGTTTCTTTGTAAATTGAGAAAAATGGGGGAAACAAGCTTCCTGATTTTTTTTGGAACATTGTGACTTTTGAACACATATTCAGAAAAATAGAGTTGGAAATAGTAAACACATATATTTTTCATGAACTGAAACAAGCACTGAAGTTTTTAAAGAAAACAATACGAGCAATTAAGATCAGACCCTCTCAAATGCATTCGCTAGACTTGCAATATGGCTTTTCAATACCTACTAACTGAAATGGTCCATGCTTCGAATTTGAAAAGCTTTCTCATCCGACACTCATAGTTCTCTTTGTTCACTCACACATCCTCAGTCTATGTCAAAAAAAAAAGAAGGTTGAGGCACTGGCGCAGTAAAAGTTGACCTAGGCCCTTCCATGCAATAGGCACGCCATTGATTTTCCTCTTTTTTTTCTCTTTCCTTTGCCGTGCGTTAGGAGGTGCCCTTTAGCCACGCCCAAAGAGGGAGTCCTGATCAAAAAAAAGTAGCTGCCAAACTACGATTGAATTTAGTTTTTTTTTTTTTTGGTTAAGTGGATGGCTTATCACCATCTGGCAACCTCTAAATCTTTTTTTTTTAGTTGAGTGGAACTGGATGGCTGACAGATGTGCACCCATTGCGCGACAAATCCTTGACAGAGACATCATGAACTCGCTGGAATCAGCCTCTTTCTCTTAGCCTCTTCCTCCTCAACGCGCCCTTTTCCTCCCCTCTTCCATCCACTACCCTCCCTCACCAACTGCCCTCCACTTTCCACATTTTACAACAGCTCATTCAGTTAATAGGAAACAGAAATAAATAAATAAAACTTTGAGCCTTTCAAACTAAGTTCACTTCGTTTTAATATAAACTATCTCACAACTTGCCTGATTCCAATCATCACAAGCGTACAAAGCTACAAATTTTCATAATCTCAGCGTTCACTGTCACAGGCGCAATCAAAACTCTGTACCAGACATAGCAAATAACTGAAATGGTCCATATGCTTTAGATTTGAAAAGCTTTCTCATCCGACACATATTTCTCTTTGTTAACTCACACATCCATAGTCTATGTTAAAAAAAAAGGTCGAGGCCTTGGGCAGTACAAGTTGACCTAGGCGCTTTGTGCTAATATGCACGACATAGATTTTTCCTCTTTTTTTTCTTCTCTCTTTCCTTTGCTGGCAGCTACTTAATGTCTTAATACAAAAGAAGGTGCCAAACTACATTTGGAATTTAGTTTTTTTTTTGGTTCAGTGGATGGCTTATCACCATCGGGCGACCTCTAAAATGTTTTTTTTTTAGTTGAGTGGTACTGGATGGCTGACAGATGTACACCCATTGTGCAACAAATCCTTGCCAGAGACACCATGAACTCGCTAAAAACAGCCTCTTTCTCTTAGCCTCTTCCCCCTCAACCCGTCCTTTTCCTCCCCTCTTCCATCCACTACCCTCCCTTACCCACTGCCCCTCCACTTTCCACAATTTCACAACAGCTCCTTCCCTTAATAGGAAAAAGAAAAAAAAAAAAATTGTGCCTTTCAAAATTAAACTCGCTTCATTTTAATATAAACTATCTCACAACTTGTCTGATTCCAATCATCACAAGCGTAAAACAACTACAAATTTTCATAATCTCAGCATTCACTGTCAAACACGCAATCAAAACTCTGTACCAGACATAGCAAATAATGCAGCCATCTTATGATAGATTTTGATTTCAAAAGTTTTTATTGACCTTATCCATTTCTATCTGAGTGCTCAACAAAGCAACAATCATAAGAGCAGTGCGGTCGTGAAACAAACCTTGCAATTGGGCGCGAATTATCATCGTCACTCAAAATTTCAGTTGCACGCTGCAAACTTCTCTGAGGTGGGAGGGACCACGGAGACATTGCAGGAACTTCAACAGGAAAATATCTTCTTCTGATCAACTTAAAAGATACATTTCATATAACAATAATCAGAAGTGAGCCTTTAGAACAAACTATATTGTTATCAAAAAGGGCACATACTAAGAACAACATCATCACTAAGATTAATTCAAGGTCATACCAGATGAAAAAATCTTATTATGGCTTCTTTGTCAAACCTTGCCTCCTTAGCCGCCTACACATTTTAAACAAAAAGCATCAGAAGCTGGTGTTGGATATGAGACAGTTGCATCAGAAGCATCCTATAACACTATCATTCTATCAAATTATAAAATTTCTCCTAAATCTGGACAGAACCTTACATACAGCTTGTTGGATAGGTATTGGTTTGGATGCAAAGCACTCAATTGATTGAAGAATGCAATTAATTACAGAGAAACATAGCAACACTCTATATTAGAAGGGAAAAAGATTACAAGACTAATGATTTCAATTTATTTACAAATTACAAATGGAACATGGAACAATAACTATGCCATGTCACAATATCCCCAATCAAACAGAACATTAGTAATATTATATTGTTTCAGTATTAAAAAAAAGCCTATTTGAACTTGATGCCACAATATCCGAAGGTTCCACGGAGAAATTTCGTATTGTGCAATGGCCAACAATCAAAGCAAAGATTCATTTTATGGCTTGCAATACAAAGAAGTTTGAGCGCTGTGGATAGAATGCAAGTTTGGGGGATACAAGTACCAGTGGAATGTACTCTCTGTGGTACCAATGCAGTTTCTGAAAGGAAATGTAGGGAAAGCTGCTGACATGTATAGGTGAACAGAGACAAATCACAGAATGGGAGATTGAGTGGATGATCTTAAAGATAAAAGGTAGGAAATCCAGACCAGCAATCTCAGGGTGTGAGTTTGCAGCTGTAGTGTGTCACATATGACTGAAGAGGTTTAGCAGAAGATTTGAGCAGAAACGAACTGAACCGCAACAGATCATTAAGAAAAACATTCAAGATGTACATGGTCATGCATTGAGATACAGCAAGTGTAGCAGATTCTTTCCACTTTGAATTTCTATCCGTAGAAACGATGTAATGTCATCTAAATTGCTTTATGCTGAGGCAAGCATTCGGGCCCTTCCTAGAAGGTATCTAGTGTAAGCTACTGATGGTAAGTATTCAGTTTGACATAGAGATACTATCTGTAACCCGTGTTTTGTTTCAGGTTTAGATCTTAGCTTATTTATGAACATAGGATCTCAAACAGAGACACTGAGAATAGTGAAAATGTCAATTGGTACTTAAACTCCAATTTTGGTTGATAAAATTCTCATTTTGTTGGCCAAAAAAGAACACACTCACATAAGAACAATATTCCTCACTATCCTTCTACTTCAAACTCCATCTGGTCAGATAAGTTCTGCATGGCATTTTGGTTAACTGAATCATAAAAGCCATAATGCAATTGCCAACTACTTTTTGCTCATTATGCGATACCACAAAAAATCGCTTTTTACTCCAGAGTCCAGCCAAATTCAAAGACCAAATTGCCTACTTCGTTCTCCATTAATGTTCTTTGTCCTCCTTAATCCTTGCATGTCAATGCCCCTCCTTCAATGCCATTCACTCTGAGTTTATTCACTACACAGTACACACCCCTCCTTAATCACAACATTTCCAATTTACTAATTTTTCCATTCAGACTGTCTTGTCTCTTGTCACCCTACATTGATTCAAAATATGTCACAACTCTTACACTTTCATCTTTTGTCCCCTAATCTCAATAATTGTCGTCATGTCTCCTTAAATCATTTATTCCCTCTACTTGACTATTTCAATTTCTCTCAACTTATTTGAACTTATGTACTGAAACTACAACCACAAACAAGATCAATATGAAATGATGAAAGCTGTTCAATGACAAATCTAAAATATAATTTGTGCTCATAGATTATGGGAAAAGATCGACTGTGAGTGATAGAATTAAGTTTTTTTTTGGGCAAAAGGTTAGAATTTTATTGCCGAATACGAAATAGTGATAGAATAAGTTATAACTTGGGTAACGAAATAAGCCTGATTTTTCTAATAGAAAAAAAAAAAGAAAGATTTACTACTCAATTTAAGAGAAGAATATGGGGTAAAAGAAATAAGCCTGATTTTCTAATAGAAAAAGAAGATGAGATGTTGTATATAGAAGGTGGCAGAAGATCCTTATCCTTTTGTTGATTAACAATTCTATTTTATTTTTTTAAAAGGTGGTAGGTGATGGTGATGCCAACCAAAGAGCCATAAGTTGCATTGCCCATATCATTCTCTTAGGTAGAACAGCTAATTCATCGTATCGTACGCACGGATGAAAACATAAAGGCTCAGTTGATGATCACTCAAGGAAGATGATAGAGAAGAAGATAAATAGTTTAAATATTGTCTAAGGATTTTGTGAGGGTAATCCATCAAATCAGAAAAAGGTATTGAAGACTGATTATGGTTGTTAGTCTTGCAACCATACAAAAAAGTATTGGATCAAGACAGCTAATATGAATAGAAACGCAACACTAAAGTGATACAATACACACACACACACACACACACACACACACACACACACACACACACACACACACACACACACACACACACACACACACACACACACACACACACACACACACACACACACACACACA
>ONZK01005924.1:3467-14749 GCA_900322385.1 Pharnaceum exiguum
TTTCGTTTCAGATTCTTAAAAATGTGTCTCAACCTAATTATGTTGTCAATGCAGTTCATTTCGACTCTCATAGCCTCATGAGACAATTTGAACTTGCCTATTCTTTTTGCACTCTTAACACAGCCCACTAGTTACCACTTAACAGATATTGGAGCCTTTACAAAGCAACTTGCTCATTGACCTTAGATATCCTAACTTTCTGACAAATTTGTTGATTGAGTTTGTCTTTTCCCTTAATGTTCAATACTAGTTAATGGATTCATCTTGACGAATGACTCCTGCGTTGATTCGATGTTTATTGCAGGCGCTATCGCTTTCAAAGAATCAGGGAACAAATATTTCCAATCGAACAACTTTGAAGATGCTCTAATCTACTACTCGAGAAGCATCTCTTGCTTGCCAACAGTTGTTGCCTATGCCAATAGAGCTGCTGCGAATCTCCAACTTGGCAAATACCAAGAGGCGGAGAATGATTGCTCAGAGGCGTTAAAATCGACGATCATTACTTGAAAGTATATGTACGCCGTGCTACTGCAAGAAAGGAATTGGGGAAGATGATGGAAGCAAAAGAAGATATAGGCATGGCGTTGAAAGTGGATGGTGGTCAAAATTGTGAGCTCTTGAAGTTGTCTTCAGAAATCAATTGCTTACTTGAAAAGGTAATACTTGTGTCTTATACTTCTTGATGTTGAACTGTCTAGTACCATTAATTGGCAATAATGGTTGAGCTAATAATTAATCCATATGAATGTGCATATCTATCCCCGAAAAAAGATTTTATCTTCATTGGGCTTTTGTGATCATTGTCATCTATCATGGACTGGGCGGCGAACTTTGACACTGTTTACTGCTACGACATTGTTGGAAGTATCTGTGTGTGAACTGTGCTGTCTTATCTGTGTGACTGTCCAAATTGATGTATTAGCTAATTGTTGCCCTCTGACCCTTTTGTTCTAGGGTAATTCCAACATATATTCTACTGCTTGATGAGGAAATTACAGGAAAACAGAGCCACTAACATAATGAAATTGAGGAACTTATGACTGAAATTTCATTGCCAAAAGAACCCAATTGGTAGTAATGCTGAAAATTAGCCTCAAAAGTGAAATGTGATATGGTCTTTTATTGACTGAAATCAAATTTGGCAGAAGTGAATGGTACTACAGTTCTAGAAGGTGATGTTATTTTTGATTGTGAAGGGAGTATGGAATATGCGGACTGACCATTTATATTTGGAAAAATACCATTTTAGGTACCTCACCTATAGTATAATACCAATTTGGGGTCTCACTTATTCAATATGTCAAAAAGAGTACCTGACTTTCAAACATTGTACCAATATGGGTACCTGTCTAACGCCATTATATTTTTCCTATAAAGTGTGATGACGTGTCATACTCTGATTGGCTGGGATGTGAAAGGCAGCAAATTGACCATTTTACCCTAACTGTAACTTGTTTTTCAACATATTTTATAATTTCTTAATTATCTATTTCATTTTCCTTTTCTTAAAAAATGTATAAAATATGATGAAAAACGAGTTACTGTAAGAGTAAAATGGGCCAATTCGCAGCCTTTACACATCTCCAGCCAATCAGAGTATGACACATCATCATACTTAACAGAAAAATGTAACGGCTTTAGAACATGTACCCATATTGGTACAATGTTTGAAAGTCAGGTACCCTTTTTGACATATTGAATAAGTGAGACCCCAAATTGGTATTATGCTATAGGTGAGGTACCTAAAACGGTATTTTTCCTTTATACTTCCACTATTTTGGTCACCTTTATGTGCATTTTGTTTATTTTTGGCAAATTTGTGATTTTCCGCAAATTGGGTGAATAACTAATCGTTTGAGCGCTTGATTGTGTCCAAGGATGGTGAAAAGGAAGTTGAGTGATATGTTGCTATCCATGTTGTAACTCTATTCCTTATTCAATGTAGATGAAGATCCGCCCTCTATTTCTGTGTTTTTTTCAAGGAATCTTTGCATATTATTAGTTCAAATGCCAAATGTTTGATTTGTTACAGAAATTAGTACAAAGTTTGAATATGACTACAATTTACACAAATAATATTTGAAATGGAATAATGTTAGAATAAAAGTCCATTGGACAGTGTATATAATCTTGTTAGCATCTACATTCCCATTATGTCAAATTTTATTTTGTGTTTTTGTGGTCGAGTATTGTTGTGGTTTTGAGTATTGGTGCTGATAATTTTCTGCATATCATTTATATCCTTTGATTCTCAATTTTTCCTCATTCTCATATAAAAGGCTTCCGACGCGGGACTAAAAAAGATTTTCTCGATGCAGATGCAGCTTGTTTGATAAGAAGAAGTCACAGGGGATGAACATACTCAGTTTGTTGGTGCTTTTCAAAAGTCTATCTGTGCTGCTTAATGCCAGACATTGCTGAAAGTGAAGCCCGTCGTGCATTTGGCTGATTAAATTAGGCTTGAAGAAAGATGTGTTTGAGACACTATCGAACTTGCTTTTACCTGGGCCAAGAATACATTTCAACAGTTTTTCTTTCATATTCAGCAATATTATGTTTGGTTGTGTCGTCAGCTTTAGCTCTTTTAGGATACTTTTGATGTCATTAATGTTGTTCATCCGAAGCTCGACTGCCATAGCTTTGCTCACAGACTTGCTAGAATCTAGACTTAACTATTCAGAGATGAGTTGGGATGTCACTCCCCCTGACTTGGTTATATTACTGTCTCTTGTAGTCATGTTAGATGATGCTATTAATGAGATTACATTTTCCCTTCAGAAAGAAAAGGGTGAGATACTGAGATCTATAATCAGCGTACATTCCCATTGAATTTGAATTTTTATTATCTGCCATTCCACTAGTTAAATGGGGCACTCTCGTATATCATACCAGGCCACTAGTATTATATCCTTCAAACAAGCTTGTTAAGATAACTACTGTAGATAAGTGAAACGGATGGTAAGTGACATTAATGGGTGAGTTTGAGGATGTACTGTAGGTCTGTAGCTATCAATAAAAGCAATTTAATGTTTGGAGAACTAATTCTAAAACGGTGCTGTAATTTCTATCTGTCAAGTAAAATGATAATATTGGACATATACTCCTTTTTTTATAAAGATTTATTTCATTTCAATTAAATCACAATTTGTTAATGTTATATTTCCTTTTGAACAATTTTTAATGTTTAATTGATATTTTTATATTCAATAGCTATATAATAATCACATGGAAATAACATCTTTTAGAAGCACAGTTTGTAAAATAAAAGGGAAAGGGCGGAAGGAGAGTTGCGGTCTTGCGGAATTGTTTAGGAAAAAGGGAAAGAGCCGAAGACAAGGCCACTAAGCAATAGACAGACTGACAGAGATACAAGATACTTCATTTCGGCTTACTGAGAGACCTCACTTACTCTTGAATATTGGCCATTTGGACTTTGGTCGAGACTGACTCGAGAGCTATGCGCCTATGCACAAATGTAATTAGGAAGTTAAAGAAACGAGGGTCTCCTAGATCAATCAGCCATAGGCCCATAGCTCACTGCCTATTTATGTTGTCTTGGGTAGTAATAGCATAACAGGTTAGACACATGCACTCATGCGATATATAATGGAAACAGTCTCTCAATTTCTCAAATCGGGGTAAGACTGCGTACATCAGGCTCCCTCAGATGGGATCCTACTAGGATTGTTGTTGTTACTCATGCGATATATAAATTGTACTCCGTAATAGACTAATAGCATAACAGTGCACCAAAATCCATGCTTTCGATATCAGGCTGGAACCTGCTAGAGTAACTCGCCACACTACTTAGTTAAAGATTGACATCTCAATGTCCAGGAAGACCCCCAATTTCATAATGTTTGAATACTTTGGCCAAATCTGCTTTATCAGGTGCACTGAAGTTTGTTTCCAAGGCACCTGAAAATAGATGCTATGGCTGTTGATTGAACCAGAATTCAACTTTTCACGTCTAAAACAGAAGTATTAAACCAGGCAACCGGATTACCAACTTCAGATAAGATTAGATACTAGGAACCAGGATGTAATATTTCAGTTTAGATACACAAAACCCTGCAAGCCTACTCTATTTTCAGCTGTTAAGTTTCAACACAGAAGAGATACCAATGTATATGGTCTGACCACCATACAAACAAAGCAGCAAGATTACAGATTACTACACATCGATCCTTTGACTTATCTTACAAATCACAAACATACATTCCTTGGTTACTCAACAGTTAACGAGACAGCTACTTAGAAACTCTTCACAATCACCGCCGCTTCTTTTGAAATGGTATCTCCTCAGCTATCTTGCATCCTGAAAAGCAGTAAACAAGATATAAGAACCTCTGTTTTCCAGTGTGACAATCAATTTGACATTTCTTCAGTGAACCAGGCAATTTATCTCATTTCCATGAAGGTTCAAAGTAATTATCCCGGAAGCTTCACTTAACTATTGTAGCTCCCACAACAACAAGAACAACATAGAGCAGCAATAAAGCAAATCAAGGTACACCATCTACTATCAGACTATGTACTCGGGCCTGGGATCCGGATACGATCCGGACACAGATCCTAGTGTCGGATACTAATTTTCGAAAATGGAAGATCCGGGAATATGACTCTAAGGATTCGAGCATAAAACACTAGAATATGATTATACGGTCTTGAAATGACAAGACACAAAATTTGGAGTTACACACTTGCACATAGTCCTAAATTTGGGTGTAAACAATCCTATAAACATTGTTATACAAACCCCCAAGAAATTAGAACATGCATGTAATTTTCACTAAGCCACACCAAGCTCAAATCTTAGGATCATTAAATTTTTGTTGACAAAAAAAGGATCTCAGGATCGTGTCCCGTGTGTCGGATCTCACGTCGGATCGTGTCCGACCCGGATCCTTGACCATTTGCAGGTATCCGAGTAGCATAGCTATCAGATGAACTTTTCAGCAGAAACAAAGAGCAGCAAAAATGGAAATTTACACAGAAATGGCAATCAAATGAAGCACAAAACTATGGATAATAATGTGGATCGGTTATTATAATCTGTTGGATTGCACCCTTGCGGCAGCGCAGATCAATGCAAAACTCAAGTCAAAGTCAGAAAAGCTAGATAAACCATTCCATCTCCAAAATGCTCATGACACATAACAACCCTTGGTATAAGCACTCTGACATTTCCAAATAGTTAAGGATGATATACTATTTTTGTTACCCCATAAGCCTAGTGGGTGTGTGCACCAATGCAGCAAGAACAGGTATTTGCATCAAACATTTAGCCACATGCGTCACATAACTGAGTACCTCCACAAAGTCAACACTGTAATTAATCAGAGGTTACTGAACTACCACATCAAACATTTTCCCATAATATAAGCAAATCAAGCTAAACCGCCTACTGTCAAATGATCTATTTGGAAAGAATAAAGAGAAGCAAATGGGAAATTCTTAAAGAAACAGCAATCAAGAGAAGCTCAAACCATACGCGTAAAAATGTGGATTCGTTAGTATCATGGCTATCAATGCAGAAGTTTAAATCAAATTCAGAAAATCCAGATAAGCAATTCACACTCCAACATGTTTATTGACACAAAACAACCCATGGTAGCATAACCACTCTGACATTTCCATTTCCAAATAGTGTAGGTATGTTACAAGTACTAAACTATTACTGCTACCTCATAAGCCTAATGTATTTGCACCAAAGTAGCAAAAACACAAACTTCGTATCAAAACATTTAGCCACGCACATCATCACATAACTTAAAATTCAAGCAGAAAAGATACACTTACAAGTTGTAGCAAATGATACTCAAAACATAGCACATACCCTTGCCAACAACTCAAATGAAGATCGGTTTGTTCCCATGTTCAGCTGGATCAAAAGTGAAAGAAACCCCATCATCCTTCGAAGCACAAGCTAACTCAAGTCCCACATTCCCCAACTGGACCAAACTCTCCACATACACAACACCCCCACCCGAGTACTCACCGCCACCACGCAACCGAAACTGTAAAAGCTGTTGAAAAGCAACCTCAGCTTTACTCCTCTTACCAGTCTTCAAGTTAAGCCACGAACACATATTCATTTGCTCAATCAACAAATCCTCACCATCGTCCGACAACCTCACCGGCTTTACCGCTATGTTCAGCTTCTTCTGAGACAGAAACGACATGTAAGGATACATAACCAGCTTGACCCAATCCCCACCACCCTTCTTCAGTACCCCACCAAAGTCCCTTCTCAGCCAAATCTCAACTACCCTCTCTTCTTTCGGCCCGAATTCAACCTGAGCAAACAAATCAGACCCAGAAACAGAAACCGAAGGCCGGGGGGACTCATGGGGGGCATCCCTCCTCTCAGTCCTAAACCCAAAGTACTTGCCCTTAGAATCGAACCCGGGTAACTCACCCACATTGAACGTCTCAGTAGACAGATCAAACTCGACAAGGAAATACGCATTGTCTTTCTTTTGCTTATCAATTTTTAAACCCAACATAGTTGAAATGTCATACACCTCGGGTTTTCTCACCCCAGCAGCCCACAGCAAAGAACTGTAGTTACCCTCAGAGTTAGCCAAGTATTTACCGGTGCTGTTGTACCTAGCGAAAGCCAAGTAGAGTGGGAAGTCGTCTTTCAGTTTCCTCCAAATTGGGTTCTTTAACGAGTAAACCCAGACCTCTCTTTTGGGGGAAGGTAGCTGATTGGGTTGGGTCACCATGACGATTTTGTAGTCATCAGAAAGCGGGTCGTACCCGAGGCTGAAGTCACACCAGTAAGACTCGTGGATAGGGAAGTTCCCACTAGTGTTGGGTGTGAGAGGCTTGATGACGTGGAAGGTTTTGTTGGTTGGGTTGTAGAGCGAGATGAATTTTGGGAACTCGTTGATGCCGACCAGACCGTGTGCTGTCCCGAAGAAGTCGTTCTCGAGAGGTGCGGAAGTGAAAGGGAGTTTGATTTGGTTGTGTGGGGTTTCGGTTGGGGAAGTGGGAGGGTAGTATGCGGTGAGTGGGAGAGTGTAGAGTTTGGGGCAGTCTATGCGGGCCATGTGGAGGTCGGAGAGGGCTTTTGAGGCGCGGGCGATGTGGGTTAGGATGAACTTTCGGCTGGTGATGAGGGAGTGCCATTGTTTGGATACACATTTGAAGCGTGCTAGGGGCTTAGCGGGGAGACCAAGGAGGATGTTGGTGATGAGGTCGAATGTCAGATTTGGGAGGGTTGAGTTTATGGTCAAGTTTTCCATTTTTGTGAGTGTTTGAGACTGTGGGAAGTGAGATTGGAGAGGGGTGAGATTCAGGTGGATGATGATGGGAGTGGAAATGTGGAATGATCAGAAAATGAAGGAGACGGCGGTGGATGAGGATATAAGGAGGATTTGGTTTATATATTCGTTGCACTTTTACCACTTTACACTACTGCTAGGGCTGTGCTGTCGTAGCCACCTTGTTTCTGATTTCTAAATTCTATCTGAGAAATTAAAGGGAAATGGGGTTATGGTCTTATGGACTAAAGGTTGGGGAGCGCTGGAGCGGTATCTAGAAGGCCTACGAAAGGGATATTTCGGGGCCTAGAGTTCACCAAGCTAGGAGACCCAGAGACTCTTTTATCGTACTGTAGCTAGAGAAACTGTAATGAAAAGGAGCTTTACAAAGTTTCTTCCACTGTACGCCTATGTACGCCCTATGCCTGCCTTTTTTTCTAAATAAATCTGTCATCAGTCTGTTTCAACTTTCAACTTTAAAGCAAGGAATAAGGCTGTAGTACGTGTGTTGAGATATATTGGGACTTTGTCCCACATTAATGAATTGACAAAGCTTGAGTTGTTTATAGTCTAGTGAACCCCTCTACCTATCATCAATTGGTTTTAGGTTGAAACCTTTCTAGTGTTGACGTGTTGTGAACATCTTTTGGCCACTACAAATGATCAATGTGTACACAAGGCACCCCATATTCCAACATAGTGTTGAATGATCTTGTACAAAAGAAATGGTAAAGAGTAATCGCCATGGAAGTACGATATCATGAATGTGATTATCTAGGAGTATGATACGGATTACATTTTAAAATTCTGACGCGGTCTTCACATAATGTGCCTTGAATCATTTCATGCAGGTAACTAGGTAAGGTGTTTTACAGCAAAGGTCAACATTTCATACCTGTTTAATACAAAAGTAGTGACCCAGCTTACCAAGTTCTCGAGATACTAAGGACCTGGACCAGGACCCTGGACGCAATACACCAGGAGTCCCAAGCTATATGTACAGACCCTGCTTGCCTAGCTTACTCTACCTTGAGCAGTTCAGAATTTAAACAAAAGCAAACTCAGAGGAGATAATGCATATGGTTTGACAACCATACATGCAGCAAGATTCCTACACACATACAGAGTACATTTTTTTAGTAAACTAAAGACTAAACCTAGAAACTTGTCACAACTGCCGCTGCCACTTCTGAAATTGGTAACTCCTCCAGCCAAGCTCAGCCAAACTGCACCCTAAACCACAGTAAACAAGGTGTAAGCTGTCCATTTCCATAATTAAACTAATAACTACAAAAGGTTATACAGTTAATGGATCAGACTAGTACGTGAGCACTCAATAAAGACATCTAATTTATCAAAAAAAAAAAGAAGAGAAATTACATTCAGTATTACTGTAGTAGGGACTAGGGAATGTCAGTGTGGTAGTATCACCCGAAAAAAGAACAATGTTGTTTTAGTTGCCCTATTTTCCTTATCACTACACTTTAAAAGAACAGTTTATTAGGATTGTTTTGCTGTGAGATAGACATTCGATAAGAAGCAATAAGGCCGGTTTTCTTTGGATTGATCGCATCTACTATATTTCAGCTCAGTTCAACTCAAACTCCACAAAATTGAGCTCAGTTGAGATGGAACTTTACTACAACACTTCTAAAATGGTTTGATCAATATGATAGAATTCAAGCATGCTACTAATGCAGTTGAAGAGATCAACGCAATAGCATAATGGGTGTCGTGATTTCCTCTAACAATTTAGCAGGCGCATTAGGTGCAGTAAATGGAAAACGGGAAGGTGCTTGATAGCCACTCACATTTGTCTTGGTGCCAAGGAAGTCAGTTGGTCTTGGTTTTTACTTGATATGCATTATCTTATGTAGGTTATGTTTCTCTCAAATCTGAAGTCATGATTAACATTATTTACACCAGAGAAGTGATTACTTTGAAGTCATTAAAATTCAATGAAGGTTCAAGTTACTACTTAGCCACAAGCCTCACTTTAGTACGGAACCTATTTCAGTCCAATCCTAAGCATTAACACCAAAGAGCTATGACATTTAACATGAACAATAGTGGTAGCCCAGAGGGACTTCCCTTGATCGAGCAGCACCAAAGTGATCTAAACATAGGTTAGTCATCCTCCATGACCAGAACAGAGGACAACATGGCCTTTGAACACGAACAATGCCAGTCACCAATCAACAACCAAAAAAGAAAAAGAAAGAATGGAAAAGGAACAAGGTACAATATCGGACCAATGAGCAATTATCCTGAAAATTCAATGCAGACAATATTGTTATTGTTCACCAAAAAAACTTGTGGTCGGCTAATTCTACACATGACATTACTCAAGGACTATAAAACTACCATATTAAAAGGTTCCTAATTTCAGAGAGCGGGTGACTAAAGAGCGACATTTTGCAAGTGCAGTTCTATACTTACATTCTACAGGAAACAGAAAACTTGCAAATCGAAAGCAAAACAAGATAGACTGACAAGCATCACATTACCTATTATCAGAGGAAAAAAGAGCAGCAAAATGGAGAATCTCGTAGAAATAGCTTTCAAGTGAATCTCAAAACATGGGTAAACAGATTGGTTAGACTTACCTAGATGGATTAGCCAAGAAGTTTGAGAAGTTCTGTCATAGACAACAACCTAGCAAATAGCAAAACAAAAAATATCAGATCAGCAAGGACAGAAAAGCTAGATAAAGATTTCCAGCTTCAAAATGTTACGTGACATTGAATAACCCTCGGTATACTATTTCCAAAGTCCTTAAGATATTATACTATTCCTTCTACTGCTACCCCGTAAGCCAAGTGCGTGCGTGTGTGCTTTTGTGTATAACAAAGCAAACTAGAGCACCATTTTTGTACTAAACATTATTCATGTATGTTGACAAAAGGTAACATTTTGCAATAGCTAACTTACTAAGAAATCTAACTAAAGAATTCTCAAATCTAATTCCCTCTATAAAATGATCACGAGGAAGGACTTTCACTTAAATACACACCATTCAAGCCAAGGGGAATAATCGCCTAAGATGCAAAACTATATTCTAGTCATAAGTCATAACAAATACCATACATGAAGAAAATCAACACAATAGAGTAAGTAAATTATTAATGATTCTTACCACCAGTCTTTCCCTTGAATCACAACACCATCATCATCCCCGGGAACATCAGCAGCAAGTTCAAGTCCAGAGTTATCCAAAGACAGCAAACTTTCAACATACACAACTCCTTGACATTGATACGCACAACCCCCAACCATCAGAAATAGTTCCGGTAAGAAACCATCTATCTTAACATCCCGAAATCACCAGTCCTCACATTGAACCAAAAATAGGACCTCATCTGTTCCATTAAAACTTCAGTATAATCCTCTGACACCATCACCGGCTTCACCCCTTCATATAAATTCCTCTTGGGCCGCCCTACCATGTATGGACACCTCAACAACTTAACCCACTTACTATCGCTGTTTTTCATCCCATACCCCTTCCTCAACCACACCTCCACAACTCTGTATTCTATCAGCCCGAACTCAACTTGAACCATCAAGTCAGACCCTAAAACCACAAGCATAGGGCGGGGCAAGTCATTGGTGTTCTCTGATTTAAAACCATAGTAAGTCCCATCAGAATCGAACCCGGGTAGCTCACTAACACGGAACTTCTCAGTAGAGATATCAAATTCAACAAGCAAGTAAACATTTTGCCATTTCCACTTTTCCGTTTGACCTCTAGAATTCATTATAGTCTTAGTGTCTGATACACAAAATGCAGCTGCTCAGAAATTGGAACTCTTATTGTCAATTGAAGCTGAGCAACAGAAGCTATGAGCTGCAAATATTGATAAGTCAGCAATGATAAGTACCAGTCAAGTGAGTCAAGTGATAAGCACAGAAGTCAGCAAGTGGCCGTTGGTGAATTGCATCTGGAAAGGACACCTGTAAGCAATATCTTTATAGGAGTTTTTATTATAGTAATTGGCTCATTATTAG
>ONZK01005925.1:0-14741 GCA_900322385.1 Pharnaceum exiguum
ATCAAACCCAACTTTCGTTGCAATCCAACCATGCTAGATAATATGATCTCATGATAACCATATAACAAATAAGAACACATGAATTTGCCCATAGGGATAATCAATCAAAGTGGGGAATAATCAAAATATCACTAGGAAGCCATTAAAGGGCTTCACTCAATCCTAGATAAAATCTAGACTAACATAATGGATGGAGAAAGAACAAACAAAACAAATATAAACATAAAACAAAGGGAAGAGAGAAGAGAAACAAACTTGGTCTTCATAAAGATGATAGAGAAAGCAAGTCTTCTTCCAATCTCCATAAGCAAACTCTAAACTAGGATTCTCTCTAAACTAATCTAATGGAATGTGAGAATATGAGAGAATGTCCAAGTAACTGAGTGGGGAATGGGATATAACCCACTAGTTGTCAGTTACAACTTATTAGGGAAAGTGGGTACAAAAATAAACTAATAAAAAGAACTAGTAAAACACGTTTTTGGGGGACAGCAGGCGACACTGCGGTGTCGGTCGATACTGGCAGGTAGTGTTGACTTGTATTTTCCGTATTTCAGCTCAGATTCGACACTAGAATGTCGCACGACACTACAAGGCGGTGTTGAGACACGAATAAAGCTTCAAGCTCCAATAATCTTCTAAAACTCATGCAAATTGATCTCCAATCACCAAACTTCATTGCCTACACATGAAACACACCAAGTATGGCAAGAGGAAGATAATATTGTATAAAGTTCATTTAAATTATATGAATTAGAGCTCAAATGGTTATATTTAACATGGGATTAATAGGAAATATTCATGTACATCAAGTGCCTATGTGAGTTGTTTATAACTAAAGGAGCCCCTCCACCTATCACCAATTGATTTTGGGTTGAAGCCTCCTTTGGGCTATGGACACTCGTTATTGGGCCAAATTTATAATTCTACCATCTTGAAACACCAAAACCGGACTAATTCTTCAATAAGGAAAGTTATAATTTCATACATAAAACCCTTGAAGGGCTAAAAGGGAGTCCAAAATGTGACGTTGTTATATCAATCACTTATTACTAAGCTCTACAATTGATTATATGGTGAAGTGACTATGTGAATCTTCATTTCACCATATAATCAGCACACTCAAGCACACACCTCACACACCATAATATGAATTTAAGATGTATCACAACAAATTTTCCTCCATAACTTGATCATTTAATTACATGAAGAATAAGGCATAGGAATAACAAGCAGCTCGTTTTTTCTCCTCACAGTTATACCAAAGGATTCATCCATATCCAACTCTTCTGGCTTATCAGCTAAGTTGTTGGCTATTTTCCAATCAAAATGGTAGAGTAGCATGGCCAAAGGAAGTTCCACATTGGCAATTCCCAGTCCCATGCCCGGGCACCCTCTTCTTCCTGCACCAAAAGGGATGAGCTCGAAATGGTTTCCTTTGTAATCTACCGGAGAGTTCTCGAATCTCTGAGGATTGAATATCTCGGGGTCTGGCCAATACTTAGGATCTCTTGCAATAGCCCATGCATGGGTGATCACTCTCGTTTTCGGAGGTATGTCATAACCATGTATTTGACACCTCTCAATTGTTTCTCTAGGGACCAAAAGAGGACCAGGAGGATGTAGTCTTAAGGTTTCTTTGATTACTAGTTTTAAGAATCTGAGCTCTGCCAACTTGGTCTCATCTACCTTGCCATGTTCATATACTTTTCGTACCTCTTCTTGTGCTTTCTGTAATGCAAATGGATTCTTCAACAATTCTGACATCGCCCATTCTAAAACCGACGATGAAGTGTCACTTCCAGCACCAAAAAGTTCCTGGAAATGATTTATGCATCTATCAATTAGAGTAAATAAAACTCTATGAAACTGATTGAAGTGATGAACTACTAGAGTACTAGACTGAAGTAATTTAAAATTGGAGCATGTGCCTTATTACCACTGTGATTGCCTTGATGTTTTCACTTGTCAGAAAGAATGTAGCATTCTCATTGAGATTGTCCTTGTGAGATTTCAAGAGCACGTCGAGAATGTCCTCTTCAATCCCGCGCTCTCTTTTCCTAGTCTTATGTTCATGTATTATAGGATCAAGAACTTTATCCCATCCTTTAACTAACTCTTGCATCTTCTTTTTCATGCCACTGACTGAATGAAGCAATTTGAGGGATGGGTAGAAATCTGCAATAGTGAATCCACATGCAAGCTCTGAACCAGCTGCAGTCAGTGCTCGAAATATTTCTTGATCTTTTCCTTTCTTAGAAAAAGCCAACCTAATGAAAACGAAATAAACAGAAAAACTAACATAAATACAGACATGTTTGAAAGTATGACTAAAGGACTCATTAAGCCCATTTGGCATTGTTTAGACAAGCATAATTCTGTAAAGAAAAAAAGACTTGGTAAAAAGGTACACAAAATAATAGTAAAAGAGATCATTGAGGTGTAAAATGATCGTTATACAAGTAGGTCTACCTTATAAATTGTCGTTACTTCTAAAATTAATGGGTCATGAATATAATAAGAAAGTCGACGACTGAAACAAAATCAGATAGAGAATGAACGCATACAACCTCGATATGATGTTGAACGTAAGAACAAATATCTTTTGACTGAGGTTGACAACAGACCCAGCTTGGCAAGATAATTCCTCACGAAGATTGTTTACCTCTTCCTCCCTTATCGTCCGAAAACTCTCAATGCGCTTGGCAGTGAAAAGCTCTAGCACCGAAATCTTTCTTACCTAAAAAAAAAAGCCACTGTTGAAGCGCACGTACGACCAAAATAAACTAAAATACCTACATATACATGATGATTGATGAAGAGAAATAGTGAATGATAATTGATACATCGAAGTCAAATTATGGCTAGCTATAATGTATTTTCTTGAGGGTACATGTCTACATGATATGATTTTCCATTTTGTAGAACATTAGAAATGCAGATGACAATCTCCAATTCAATGGTACACCCTCAATTTCAGTCTAGTAAAAGACAGTTGAACAGTATAATTAGATGTTTATTAATTAGATCAAAATTACTTGTTCATTTCTAGTTATAACAATCAATCGATAAAATCAAGCGACACTGCTAGCTTGCTAGCTTAAACTAACGTTGCCATGTATCACGATTTGCTTCCAGAGCCACAAATAGACTTTAATCAAAGGTATGCACGTAACGTAACATGGGTCAAGGTAATGCTAAATCGTAAATACCTGACGCCAATATTCGCCGTAAGGGGCCATGGCAATGTCTGAGGAGTTGTAAAACAGCTCCTTAGCAATCAAAAGCCCAGGTCTGCTACACGTGACAGCATCATTGGTCTTCATCACCTCGGCCGCAACGTCAGCTGAAGAAATCACTATGGTGGAAATTTCCCCTAGCTGCAGGTGCATGATTGGGCCGTACACACTCGCTAGCTCCGCTAGGCGGTGGTGTGGGAGCGTTTTCTTTGAGACAAGCTGGTGGAAGTTTCCAATCAAGGGTAGCTTTCGAGGGCCTGGAGGTAACTTTGGCTCCAGCGTTCCCGTACGATAAATAAACAACTTGACTATGATAGCAGTAACCAAGAAAATTAAATAGAAAATCGTACAGATAATCGCATAAATCGTAAGGAAATCCGTACCAACAGCGAATAGAATTCGCAATTGTTGGATGGCAATTATGATACTCATGATGTATATAAACGGCCGGTAAATCCATGAGTAGATATCCATTTGAAAGTTATTTTTCCAGGGAAATGTACGTTGACTTTTTGGCTAAAACAGTACGATTTCTGAAGATCTATCGTTATTTGTACAAATGTTTGCTTCCTAAGCGCAATTACTTAGACAAGGCAAAGTCCTCTAAGTTGGTTGTTTCAGTTAACAAGGCGACGATGATGCATCGGCATCAACTAGTATTAGTTAAAAGAAAATTTGTTGAGCGAATCAAAACTCATTATAAAAAAATACTAGTGCTTCAATATCATTCTGTTAAAAGTGGGTATCATCGACCTCAATATGCCAATAATACGGTAATACCTCCTCCTTTTTTTTGAGAGAAAATAATACCTCCTTTTAAATCAATAAGAGTACGTATCCGGGGAATAATCATTCGGTCTCCTTACACTCCTTTTACTACTACAACAACAACCATAATTATCAGCCATAATTATGACGTAGAGATGAGATCAGGAAGCTGGATCTCCGGTAATATTTTATTTGCCAATGAGAGCTATCTATGATATTTCACCAAGTCTTTGGTACACCAACTAAATTTATGACTAATAATAAAAAAGATTGACTAATGGCATTAATAATGTGACTAATGGTATATATTGTAATGTTTTGAAAAAAAACACTCGGTGTACAACCTAAGAATTGGAGATGTTTTAGCATCGTCACCTCTTAATTGCATTTAGGTAAGTTGATCTATTTCACTTTTATTTTTTTATTTGGGCATGATGTTGCCTAATTTGAAAGATATTGTTATAGGGTGCCCATTTCATAATTTGGATTATCCTATAGATTAACCAGTAAATGGTATCATATACCCGATATACTTAACACCGTACACGTCTCCTTTTGATATTCAAATGGAATTGAGTTCTAATTGTCTTTGGACATTTTACTTAATATGAAAGCTAATGTTATTGGGATCCCTTGCCTATACGAGTTGACATACCTCATGATACATTGGGTAAACCATCTACAAATTCCGAAAATTTTGGGTTTAGACCAAACCTTGAGGTCTGCCCCTATAGCCCAAGGCTCAAGCATTACAACATTAATTTCTTTTTCTAGCTTTTCACTAAAGATAAACTGCGATTGTCAATGTACTGGTGCACCCGTTGTATAGGTACATCCAGTGCCACGTAATTATTTTTCTTATTATGTGTAACTAATGAGTATCATTACATATTTGATTATTAACTAATAGAAATATTTATATAACTAATATAGAGTAATTCTGATATGACTAATAAATTATCGTTTGACTAATAAACTGCACCAAACGTATGGCTCTTATAACTGTATTTTTAATTTTTATTTATTTTTGGCTTCCAATTATCACATGTACAAGGTGTAAGTTTACACTATGTGTAAAATAGAATCAAAGATACTTGCTTCGATCATGGTACACTAATAAAGATCTCCAATTCTTTGATGTTTTTTACAAAGTATTACAACATATATCACTTTATGCCATTAGTCTGTGTCTTTATTATTAGTAATAGATTTACCCGGTGAAAGACTTGACGAATAAAGCATAGCTAATGAGTTTCTGTACAGTTCAAGCAAAAAAAATTATATGTAAGATTATCATCAAAATGTCATTTGATGCATATAGATACATGCAATCACTGAAATGTCAAATGTACATAAGAAGTTAACATCAAGTTAACAACGGCAACGGTGTTCAAGTGACATTAGATTATAGTTGGGGAAAACACACACATACAGACGCTTAAGCATACAATTAATCGTAGGTCAATCAGTGCTAGCTTCTTCGTGGTCGGCGTTGTGAATGTCACGAGCAGCTATAAAACATCTTTTAATTTAAGCAATCAATGAATCAGGATAAGGTGTAGGAATAATATGCAATTCCTGTTTTTTCCTGACTGAAATGCCAAACCTTTCATCCATGTCGAAATCTTGAGACTTCAATCCACCAGGAAGCTTCCAATCAAAGTGGTACAGAAACATAGCCAGCTCAATCTCGACAATGGCTAAACCATATGATATCCCAGGACACATACGACGTCCTGCTCCAAAGGGAATCAACTCGAGGTTATTCCCCTTATAGTCGATTGAAGTCTCAAGATACCTTTCGGGTTCAAAGCTCTCAGGGTTAGGCCAAAACTTAGGGTCTCTCGCAATGGCCCAAGCATTTACCAGCACTCGGGTTTTGGCCGGAATGTCGTATCCGAAGATTTTGCAATGTTCTAACGATTCTCTCGGGACAAGAAGGGGGATGGTGGGGCGCAGTCTTAAGGTTTCTTTGATGACTAGTTTCAAGTACTCAAGTTTGTGGAAGTCGGACTCGTCAACTGTGCCTTTGCCTTGGAATACTTGTCTCACTTCATCTTGTGCCTTTTTCATTACATGCGGATTCTTCATCATCTCAGCCATTGCCCATTCTACTACTGCGGCAGATGTCTCAATGGCACCCATCCACATATCCTTAGAAAAAATTAAACATGTGGGTTACAATTGTTAGGCTGCAGTAATTGATAATACGATATGTAGAAATTTATGCAAGACTTACTTAGACGGTTACTCCTCCTATTGTCAATTGCTCATTAGTTAGAAACTTAGAATGGACAATTATTTTCATTCTACTACTCCCTTCAACTATTATCTTTCACCTTCATGTATAAATTAGGCTTATTATTTTTTCAGCAACATCAACTCAAATAGGCTATAGGCTCTTAAAAAAAAACTCACCAGCAGAAGAGCCTTTATATTATTGGTTGTCAGGGAGAACTCAGAGTTTGAATCATTCTCAAATTTTAGCAAAATGTCAACCAAATCTTCCTCCTCATCACCAGGCACTCCAGTTTCTTCTAATTCCTTGCTTCTTCTCACGTGAATCTTAGCTCTATGAACATTTATAATATCTTCAAGTACTTTATCATATTTTTCACACATTTCCTTCATCCTTCTCTTAATGCCGGTAATCACCTCCACCATCTTAACTGAGGGAAACGTATCAGCTGCCCCAGACTGTGAAGTCATCTTGATTGCTTCCCCTATTAACTCAGCAAATGCATCCACATCATTTCCCTTGAGCCCTAAAGCTGTTCGACCCACGATACGATTCGTTATTTCGAGCATGATCTTAGTAAGATTGACGGGTCCTGATGTTTTACTAATAGACTTAATGTAACTCGTCATCACCTGTAAAACGCAAACGAATGAAGCTTTTGGTGAATCATCAAAGTAGCTCGGCAGCAACTCAGTGCACACTTCCGGCCTTTACATTATTACACAGGAATCGATCGACCTATGACTGCTGCATTCACTAGTGTGTTTTGCATTATTGTTTGTTTCTAACAAATTTTAACTATTTCAAAAGTAAAAACTACAGCGAACTACAAAAATGATTGTAGTTTAAAAAGAAAACCGATACTAAATACAAATAAACTGATTGGTAACATTAAAATGAACAAAAATATGGTCTAATTGAAAGTTTTTTTAAGAAAAATAAAGAAATGAAAGTTATTAAAAAAATGAATCTTCCTCCGTCCCAAAATAAATCTCTTTTCATATATTAAAAAACATCATTTATCGAGCTATGTAGTCAAACAAAAAAATATTTTTTTTTCCAATTAGCCCTTAATTAATATAGCTAGGTAATTACCTTACTTTTTCAATTGACAATATAATGAATGATAGGGATAAAATAGATAATTTTGTTAATACTGTAGTAATTAAGTTAGAATGAATACAATTTTAAGATCAAAAAATTCACCAAACAAGACATTATTTTTGGAATAGAATAATAATTACAGTACAACTTAGTCAACTTTCATTTAAGATTTATGAAACTTGAATTAGTCTTTGCAATGTCAATTATGTAAGAGAAAACAGCATCATTTAATTGGATGATCTCCGACAACTTGACGAATACTTATATCGTACACTCGGTGTACCTTGCTCTGTATACCCTATTTGTTTATTTCTCTTTTGTTTTAAGCCCAATATTTCATAAAAAATAAAGGATCCCAATCTTTTAATCATCTACATACAAAGGTGAGTATACGGAATAAGGTACACCGGGTGTATGATATAATTTGCCCAACTTGACAATCAAGTGTGCTTTAAAAAACTTAGTTAGTAGTTAGTACCCTTATGTATGCTAGTGATGGGGACATTGAATGAGGAGAATATGTTATCATTCTAAAAAAAGGCAAGAGAAAAGAGGCATTTTAACCACTAAAACAACCTAAATAAGGAAAGTGAAATAAAGAACATAAGAAGAATAGTGGAAAAAAGAAAAGCTAAGTAAACGAAAAGAGTATGAGCTGATTGATAAACAACTACACGAGTAATAAATTTCAAACAAAAGTACATTCAGGTGTATTAATGTAGTACTATCATATAAGAAGGAATAAGATTGTGATTATCTTATCTTGCAATTGCTTCTTTTTGTACAAAACTGGAAATACATACCTCCTCTCTTATGCGTTTAAACGATTGAACACGTTTAGCGGTTAGGAGCTCCACCATGCAAATGTTCTTCACTTTCTTCCAATAATCACCGTAAGGTGCAAAATTAATGTCAGTACTATCATAAAATAGCATCTGCCCAACGAGGAGGTTCGGCCGGCTGGCAAAGACATCGTCATGGGTTCGCATGACCACCTTGGCGGCCTCGGGCGACGAGACCACAACTGTTGAAATCTGTCCTAGCTGGAGGTGCATCACCGGCCCATATTTTTCAGCCAGCTTGTGAAGCTTGTGATGGGGAAGGCCGAAGGCGAGTTGGTGGAGGTTCCCTATGAAAGGCAGTCTTGGAGGCCCTGGTGGTAAATTTGCTCTCTTTCTGCTGCCTCTTCTTAAAGACTTCCATAATATAAGGATTGTGAGGACTGTGATTGCAATGGTTGGGAATGAAAGCAGGTTATAGTCGTCTAGTTCCATAATTTATGTGGAGTAGTGGTATGTAACGTTGTTGTTAAGGATCTAATTTGATCATTGAGGCTTCACCTGGCCTTGCTTTTATAAGAAAAAATTACATATGACGATGATCATATCATTTCTCAATTTTTAATTGTCCATTTAAGCTTTGTCTTATTAGCACTTTAGAAGGATGTAGACCTGACACTTTGGGTAGGTTGTGTCGTGTTCGGTTGTTTTTTAGATCGGATCATATTAGGGTATGAGAAAATCTAAGCAGACAATTTGATCATTTTTTGTCTACTTGATCATTTTTTAATATATATTCCGTAGCACCTGTACTTGTGCTCCATGAACTCTTTGACTATGAGCAAACTAGGCGGCAACTAGCATCTCAATTTGGTGGAGGGTTGGACATTTATCCTCACGACTGTTTTTCTAATTTAAAAAACTTGCATCCGAAATTTTCCAAGCCCGATAATTTGAAGGGGCAACATTTATTTGTCTCATCAAAAGAGCCACAAAGATGATCACTTCGCTGGCCACGTATCAAATAAGGGGCAATATAAAAATCCCTTGCACAACGAGCATAGATTTGGTCGAGAAGACCTAGTTGTGGTCTTTCACTTTCACTACAAAGGATTTGCTCATGAAAAGACAAAGGCTATCAGCCAGTGCTTAAAACAATATAAAAACATATAGAAGTGCATTTCTGTCATATCAACAATCATCATGAAGTAGCATAAACAAAAACACATCTCGTTACATAGGAATATGTATTTTGTATATCTTTATCAGTTATCAGTATATGGATTTAGTAAAGGTTCGAGGTGTATTACAGTATCATTTTCTTTTTTTCCCGCGGAGTAGAATGTGTACTTTAATTTGTGACTTTGTTCTGATGAGTCGTATTTAATTGGCTATATATATATGTCTATAATGCCTCCCCTATGTTGCACAATACCTCAAGACTTCGTTCATTTGTTTATTCTTAATCTTGAGAGTTGAGACGTGTCTAATACTCTAATTGCTACCATCAAGTCTTTGGTACACCGGGTGTACCCTTACAATGGCTGAATTTATAACTAATAATAAAGGACTGACTAGTGACATGAAAAATGTGACTATTGATATTTGTTGAAATGCTTTGCAAAAACACCTTGTGTACACATACACCAAGTGTACCTAAGAATTGGAGAATTGCTACTGTTATACAAAGTAGGATATTTAACTTTTGGTTACCTGAGATTTGTCATATTGTACAATTTGTTACCCGAAATATTCATTTTTTTTTTTGGTTACCTGAGGTTTGCTGACGTTACGTTTTAAGTGTTTTGACCTTTATATTCATAGGTTGACCGTTAAATTAAATGACGTGGGAGTTTATTTTTGAATTTATAAACATTAAAGGTACATTTTACCCCCTTTTATTTAATGACGGAATGAGTTGAACACATAAATGAAACAAACAAAGATATTATTAACATGAACACATATTATGTTTATATCAAACATTCAAGAGGTGCAAGTGACACTCGTGAGTTGAGAAAGCACAAACAGACAGACACATATACAGTACAATCGTTGGTCAAGTGCTCCTAGCTCTTCTGTTGCCTTCTGAATACATAAGGTGTAGGAACAAGGTGTAACTGATGTTTTCTCCTGGAGGTAATGCCGAACGTTTCGCTCATGTCCAAGTCTTCGGAGCTCAATCCATCAGGAAGCTTCCAATCAAAGTGGTACAGAAACATAGCAAGCTGAATCTCAACAAGTGCTAAACCATATGACATCCCAGGACACATACGACGTCCTGCTCCAAAGGGGATCAACTCGAGATTATTCCCCTTATAGTCCATTGAAGTGTCAAGATACCTATTGGGATCGAAGCTCTCAGGGTTAGACCAAACCTTGGGGTCTCTCCCTATGGCCCAAGCATTGACAATCACTCGAGTTTTTCCCGGAATGTTGTATCCAAATATCTGCCTATCATCTGATGATTCTCTCGGGAGAAGAAGAGGGAGGGAAGGGTGTAATCTCAAGGTTTCTTTAATGACTAGTTTCAAGTACTCAAGTTTGTGGAAGTCGGACTCATCAACTGTGCCTTTGCCTTGGAATACTTGCCTCACCTCATCTTGTGCCTTTTGCAATGTATGAGGCTTCTTCAACATCTCTACCATTGCCCATTCTATTGCTACCGCAGATGTGTCTATACCAGCCATCCATATGTCCTACATACATACAGTAAGAAATAGTGATAGAAGAACCATAATGCTATAACACTGGTGAGTGGTGACTACATGAAAAACGAGTAATCAGTCAAATTTACTTAATTTCTTTGCTTCCATGTAAGTTGATTCGAAAACTTGTTTCATTTTGACAATCAACAATAATTCTTTGATTTAACCCAAATCAATTTAGCTATCTGTAAGTAGTTCAGTTGATCACCTCCCTAATTAATAAGGCCTCAAATCATAGAGACTTAGAGAGCGAGTCTTAAAGAAACTCACCAGCAAAACAGCCTTAATATTGTTGGTGGCCAAGGAGAAGTCAGAGTTAGAATCATTCTCAAACTTCAGCAAAACGTCAACCAAGTCTTCCTCATCATCAAGTGCTCTAATCTCTCCCTTGCTTCTCCTGGCATCATTCTTAGCTCTATGAACGTTTATAATGTCTTCAAGCATTTTATCCGATTTCTCAAACATTTTCTCTAAGCTCCTCCTTATACCTGTAATCACCTCCACCAACTTAATTGAGGGAAACAAATCAGCTGCCCCAGATTTTGAAGCCACTTGAATTGCTGCCCCTATGATCTCAGCAAATGCATCCACTTCATTGCCCTTGATCCCCAAAGCTGTTCGAGCCACAATACTATTCGTTGTTTCGAAAATTATCTCAGTAAGATTGATTGCAGTTCCTGATTTCTGACTAATGGACTTTATGCAATTCGTCACTGCCTGCAAAATGTAGTACGTTTTTGACATGAATGATCACCAACGTATATGCATATCTCGGGGAACAAGTAGACAGTCAAGCATGCACTTAACACCTCCTTAGTACAGGAATATTAATTGACCTATGTATATATGCATGGTTATTAATTCAATTATTCTTTGAGAACTAAGATTCTGACTTTATCATTGATTGTATTACTGCAGGAAATGAAAACACGAGCTAGTGAGTTGTATTCCTATATAAGTTTGACTATCAACAAATCAGAAATTGATCAAGACACTATAGGTCAAAATTGAAACAAAAACCACAGTAGGTACCTATATGTCTAATTGGCTGCTATGAGGCTATCTAGCAATTTGCAAGTCAAGATATGTTTACCTCCTCTCTTAAGCGTTTAAAAGACTGAACACGTTTAGCGCTGAAGAGCTCCAACATGCAAATATTCCTCAACTTCTTCCAATAATCACCATAGGGTGAAAACGCAATATCAGTACTATTGTAAAAAATAATCTGCCCTAGGAGGTTGATTGGCCGGTTAGCGAAGACTGCGTCATGGGTCCTCATGACCTCCTTGGCTGCCTCGGACGACGAGACCACAACTGCTGAAACCTGCCCTAGCTGGAGGTGCATCACCGGCCCATATTTCTCAGCCAGTTGGTGAAGCCGATGGTGGAGAATGCCGACCGCGACTTGGTGGAGATTCCCTATGAAAGGCAGCCTTGGAGGCCCTGGTGGTAAATTTGCTTTGTTTGCTCCTCTTAAAATTTTCCATAAAACAAGGATTGTGAGTGCAGATATTGCAATAGTTGAGATCGAAAGTATGTATAGTCCCATGATTCATGCAGACTTGTACTAGTTGTTAATAACGTTAATACTGGCTCTCAAAAAAAAATAACGTTAATACTTTGTTGTTAAGGATTTGATCATCGAGGCTCCACCAGCTTACTTTCATTTTATAAGTCATTTGTACATTATATTGTACTCAAAATTGTACATTGTTGGGTCTTACAAGCAACACGTGTTACCCAAAATTGTACTAGTATAATCTTGTATTCTTTGTCAACAGTATATTATTAATTAAGAAAAGAAAATCAGCTGGCATTTCAAAATTTGGACCTTGGACTTTTATCATCAGGGTTCATGAAAGATTGTCTTTGTTGAATGTTGAAGGAAGGATTCATGGAAGTAGACAGAAATGATTAATAAGACCTCTGCTTGCGTATGTAGCAGAAATTACAGATCTGAAATACTAAAAATTTAGAGTATTCTTCAGCCTAGCTAGATTGATAGGGGCTTTGTCAACGCCATTTGTTATACTTATCTCGCCAACTAATGCCCGAACGTATATGATCATTGCAACATTCGATTTCTACCTTTTACTATTTAGACATGGTCAGTTTGACTTATTACTCGTACTTTAGGATTAAACTTAGACTAAAGGATAAGTAATGTGGGATTAGTTGGAGTGGTAAACATCTTCATACCGATTAAGCGAGGTCTCGAGTTCGAGCCTCAGCGTATGCAGAGATCTTTATTGGGACTTGGGAGACTCACCCACTAAATGCAGGTGTGCTACCCGACCTGGGTCAGTATATAGTTGGAACGAAGTTTTGATGAACCACATGGGCAACCAAAAAAAAAACTTTACTAAAGGATAAATCCAAAATGATAAGAGAAAACTAAACTAGGTTCTAAACTATTTCCAGTTGTTTTTATAGTTCCTCACGAGGTCTCTTTAAATTTTTTAGGCCTGAGGTTAATCTCGGACTCTCCGCTATAGGTTTGTGGTTGCCGCTGGCTTGAGGGAATTTTACCCTCAACGGAAACTGAACATGTACCTATAACTAATTAAATCGTTCCTACACATGTGAACTAAATAAAACTAGACCTGGCAAAACTCATCCGAATCCGATTATCCGATCCGAATAACCCGAAGCCGTATCCGTTTTTTATCCGAATGTGATAGATGTCTAAGGATCCGTAAGCGTAAATAATCTGAACCGAAACTTTAACTTATCCGAAATGGGAGGAAATTTTCTGATCCGTACCTAAAAGCAACCCAAACCGAAATCCATCCGATCCGTTTTTAACGACTAAATTTTCTTACCGAACACGAGATCAACCCGAGGAAAAAAGACCCAAATCCGATCCGAATTAAAAATTATCCGAACCCGACCGTTATCCGATATAAGAGAAACCGAATCCGATTCGATTAATAACCGAACTGAACCGAATCTGAACCCGGATAGACCCGATTTGATTAAAATCCGAACCGAACCGAATCCGAACCGGAATAGACCCGATCCACTTGCAATATAGTTTTAACATATCTTTCATGTGAAAAGCGATTCTGAAGTATTATTATCACTTTACATTTTTAATCTTATACATATATATATATATATATGAGGCATTTTTCAGGAGATTTAAAGCATGACACATAGGATGAAATGCACTACAGGTATTTTTCAAGAGCTCTAAGGCATGCCATACGGAATGGAGGGCTCTAAGCTATGCCACATAGGAAATAAAAAACACCAATGAGAAAGCGCCAACAAAAAAAAAGTCACCTAAGAAATAAGCATAACCAAAAAAGAAAAAATAAAATGCTTATTTTCATTTTAAAAAAGGAGTTAATTAAAAGCGTGATCGAGTGTTGTGCTTTATGTTGGTTACGGAGTACGTACTACGTAGTACAATTTTAGATAAACTTTGATGTGCCCCAAATTGATAAAACTAATACACACACAAGCAACCCTTTAAAAATTAAAAATACACACACAATCAAAAGTTTATCTGCAAGATGATCTCAAAAAAAAAAATTCATCGGCAAGATTGACGTAGTTAACACGGAGTAGTGTTGATACTTATCCCTTAGGTTTTGGAGATTGTAAACAGTCATTAGAATAGACAAAGAGGTAAAAAAACTCCAAATGATAAATTTTTATCTAGATAAAATTAAAAAATGATTGATGAGATGACTATTGAGGATTAGTTGAATACATACATGGAAAACTTCCGACGCAGGTGGATCGGAGGAAAAGGTGGATCATAGACCACTTACTATTGATGATTAGTTGATTACGTATATGAAAAACTTAGATGAAGTTAACTGGAAAGAACCGAAGAACTGAACTTAAATGGAACAAATTATATTGTAAATATAACTATAACAATTAGCTGGAAAAA
>ONZK01005931.1:0-10804 GCA_900322385.1 Pharnaceum exiguum
TAAAATTGGTGGCGGCTCTGTTCACATAGCATTCGCATTCAACTACCTAGTGGGTAGGTGCACGGGTTTACCTAGTCTAAGTGGATTCATTTCCCTTAGATCGGGGCCCCTGTGCCTGCATTACCCAAAATTAGTTTTCTTAAGTTCTGATCCATTTGTAATGAGGAAAAATTAATTTGGAATAAATGGATTATAAAGTGAAATTGGATTAACAAATGTAGTAAGTAGTTATATATAGAGGAGGAGTGTGTTACTTTTATGTTTGTCTTTTTTTTTTAACTTTGTTGTTCTCATATAATTGGTAAGTACTTATATATAGTGGAAGAGTTTATGCTTTGTCATTCTATTCAAAAAAAAAAAGTTGTTGGTAATCTTTTCAGCTTTTTATACAATAAATATTATGGACATCAAAGCAATTACGAATTAACGTTTGAGCTTTTGGCTATTTTTTTTTTGCACATAGGATCATATATATATTTCTTTTCTATACAAAACATATATCTCCTACTTTATATATTGTATTTAGGAAAAATTGTTGGCACACCCCTTTTATATACCAAAGTTTGTAAGGACACCCCTTTTATATTCAAATATGTTAGCACACCCCTTAAAATCAAAAAGTGTTGTTTAGACACCCCAAAATTGACCATTTGACCAAAAATCAGCCCAAAATTCCCCTTATACCCTTGTGGCCTTGTTTGACCTAAATTGTCCATTTTTATTAAAAAAACAACCCAAAATCATAATTGTTTCATTTTTTTTCATTCATCCTTTAAAAAGTTTTCGAAATCCATCCATAATTCAAAATTACTTCAATTTAATTATTACATCTCTTTTACACCTTTTGTACTTCTAATAATTGCTTAATGCACTAATGACACTTCATATTTCAAACAAATCAAAAATATAAAAAACCCAGATTTTGAATTTTTTTTAAAGGATAAATGAAAAAATTAGGGGTGGGGATAAATTAGAGGAGTATGATGAGGGAGGGGAGGGATTTCGGGTTGATTTTTGATAAAATGGTCAATTTAGGTCAAACAGAGGTAAAATGGGAATTTCGGGTTGATTTTTGGTCAAATGGTCAATTTTGGGGTGTCTAAACAACACTTTTTAATTTTAAGGGGCGTGCCAACAAATTTGAATATAAAAGGGGGTCCTTACAAGTTATGGTATATAAAAGGGGTGTGACAACAATTTTTCCTTGTATTTATTTAGAAATTTAAAATGTATGCTACGCTCTACGTTGCCCATAACATTAATGTTGTTATTTCAAGTTTAAAGAAATTTCTCAAATTTCTCATTACATATAGCAATAATAATGAGATTTGTTGAACTATTAATGTTGTGAATTGTTGCGGGGTTTTTTACTCTGAGAAGGCTTTGACGTTGATCAAGAGTGTGAAACTCCATAACTATAAATTATTTTCTAAATACATATTTGATTATTTAATTAGTGTGTGGAATTTATTTAATAATTTCACTCATTATATTAAATAGAGGAAAGACACTCGGCACACATAGGGGCGACAGGCTGGTCGAGTCTGGCTGTTGCCGAGCTCTGATCGGGGCTTGCCCCGTGTGGCTCGACCATATGCCGACTCTGCCGAGCTCCGGACGAGCAGCGCACATGGCACGTGGGCCTGGTAAGCTTAACCCTTTAGTGTTTTGTTTTTGCATATTTTAATGACAAAATTGTACAAAAAATACCAACTTTTGTGCCACTTTTGTACAAAAACACCAAGTTTTATTTTATTTGTACAAAAATACCAAACTTTTAATTTTTCTTTTTAAAACAATAATTTCGATAGAATACAACATTTTTTGACCAAATTACCCTCACATGACTTGGAGGGCGCCAACAACTTCACTCCTCTTCCTCGTCATTTTCTTCTGATTTCTCCTTTTCATTTCTATCATTTTTCACTCACCTAGATTCTGCATTCATTCCCCTCCCCTGCCATCCCTCTCCATCCATTACATTATATGAACATATAGTTTGTTTAGTGATGATAAATACCCTTATTCTAATACAGACGAATATGAGAAGGGGGGAAACCATATTATAGTTCATTTTGTACTTGGTATGGCACTTGTGTGTTCTGTTTTGTTTATTTTGGATCATTTTTTTTGGAATTTGGTTGTTTATGTTAATCTTTGAACATTGTTGCCTAATATTAAGCATGATTTGTATATATGGTGCAACAAAATTTTGTGAAGAAAACATTAAGACATATGGTTCTTTGTATGTTTGAAATGAAAGTTCGGTTCAATCATTAAAGCTTGTTTGTTATTGTGAATTTACGTTCTTTTTTTTTTGGATCATGTGTGGATGGAATAGTATTGTCCAAAATGATAAGTCCTTCGATCACTCCATTGATCCAAATTTCAAAGAAAAATGAAAATTGACGAAAAAGACACTAAGTTGTTGGATGAAGAAGAGTATAAAAGAAAATGAGAAAATGGGGTTGAAAGAAGGGAATGAATGCAGGTGAGTGAAAAAGGAGAGTAGAGAGTTATGGCGTCCTCCGCCTCACGTGAGGGCAATTAGATCAGAAGAAGTACTATTTGGTCAAAATTATTGTTTTAAAAAGAAAAACAAAAAGTTTGGTATTTATGTACAAATAAAATAAAACTTGGTATTTTTGTACAAAAGTGGGACAAAAGTTGGTATTTTTGTACAATATTGACTACTTTAAATATAAAAAAAGTTGTATTTATTATTTTATTTATTGTAAATTCTTATTTTATTGTAGAGGACAATCCTTGTGACGACGAATCAATTGGTTGATTAGCTTGGATTGTATATTCTGAAGTTTCGATTGAAGGTATACCTATACTTTACTTTGGTTGACTTTTTGATAGGAGTCCCCTATATGGCATGTTTAGAATTGTTAAAGGGTTAGAGCATGCTGAACCATAAGTTACAGGACGAGGCCAAACCCCGCAACTTTTAATAATTCAGAAAAACTCTCATAATAAATATCTTTTCTTTAATAAAAACTAGAGAATTCTTTGACAAAATAATAAAATACTTTTCCTTTACTACATAGGAAATTCTTTTATAAAATTGATTATTTTTTGAATTAATATTATTCAACAAATTCATCAAAATTCATTTACTAATATTCATAAAATACTTATAGAAATATCGGGTTTCACAATCTACCCTCCTTAAAAGAAGTTTCGTTCTTAAAACTAAAAAAACAATTATAGAAATATCGGGTTTCACAATAAGCAATCGCCCCATTGTAGGTACACGGGCGCGTAAACCCTTGCAACTACCCGGTAGGTGGTTGAATGCGGATGCTAAATAGAGTCGCCACCAACTATTTTTTAATATTAGGAAATAATTAGAAAACCTTTATAATGGTGCTAAATATAATAGTATAATTACAGTAGAAAAATAACTTGCTTGCTGTAGTTACCTTATTTTGTACGGCGTATTGCCAAGCCTTATGATGTAAACATAATCTGCATTTGACTTTTGTTTTAATATTATACTAGTGCAGCCCCTGTGCGATGCACGGTATTTAAAATAGATGGTAATGTTAAATTTAAAATTATGACAAATTACTAATAAACCGGTTAGCCGGTTTTACTTTTTCTATCTTTCGACTTGACAAAAAGTATATATACTATAACTATAATTTCAAGTTGACTTCTCATACTGTTTCATATGAATATGGTGGTGTATGGTTGTTTAGCCGTGTAGTCTAGTATTATTTTCCAATGACGAAAGTTCTAAACTATACGTAACTAACGATGTGATTTGTTATAGTTCAGTTTAATTNNNNTCGGTTTAGTTTAGTTCAGTTTTAATTATAATTTTAAATATTTTCATTTGTAGATATAATTTTAACTGTTTTAAATTTTTTTCACTTCAGTTTTTTCTAATTATGTTCAATTTCATTTCAGGTTCTTTTATACGGCCAAAAGACACCCTAAAATCTGTATAAGTTGCTTTAAATTTTATATAGAAAAACATATAATACTAATTCATTATTGTTCATATATTTCATTACTTTTTGACCTACTTTATTACCTTAAATGAGATAGTTAATTACTTACGAAAATGCCAAACGAAACTCTGACTTGGGGCTCAATGACAACTCCTAGCAAGATACACGAATTGCTCTTGCACTGGTGTTTAGTTGACCTAGTATAACACAATAATATCTTACCTTCCCACCAAAAAAAATGAACTACATCCTTTAAAGAAGAAGAAGAATGAATTGAATTTCCATCATCGTATAATATTTTGTACTTGAATTCAATTTCCATTATCGTTTAATATTTTGTGATTGAATACCGCCATGGAAAGGTAATCGCCAACTCGCCATATATATAGTGCAAGTTACATTTTTCTTTCTAAAGAATTATATGCGTGTGTAAGTAAGGTATATAGTGTTTTCTTTTTCATTTTTTTTCCTTGTATGCGTGTCTTATTTTTGACAGATTAGCAGATTTATTTTAGTTGCCATATTTTATTTGCTTTCTAATAAATAAAATAGTTGTAAATCTAAAAACTATTTTATTCCAAAATTAATGAAAATACTTTCTATTTACAATAACAAAATTTGATTTTTTTTTCCAAAAACAGTCAATATTTATTGGATTCTTTTTTTTCTTTTCTTTTTGACGTTTTTAAAAGAGTTTACAAAAACAAAAATTAGTTTATGGCAATGTTTATAGTTAAACTACAGTTTCCAGCCAACCCGGAGCTTACACATAAGTATTAGCCGGATTATAAAAGGAAAAGCTCATCCAATTTTCTCTCTCCGTAGCCTCTCTTAGTATATAATATAGATTCTTAATGTTGGCAGATCCTTGAAAGATTGATAAACGGGATACGGAGTTGAGTTCATCATTCACATCAAATATTATCGGTTATTTGGGTCTTTAATAAGCATACTAGCCTTCACATTGATTGATTTAACCCACATGCCTAAATATCTTTTAATTATTCAGTCCAGTCCACAACAGCAGCCCAGTCCATATCATAAGCCCAATCCACATAAAAAGACAGCCAAAATATACTCATTCAATTAATTAACTTCTGAAAAGAACATAAGTAAATGCTTGTAGGACAATTAACCCCATTTTCCTCCCTTTCGTCGACCAAAAAAGAGAATAATAGCCCTTGTTAGTTAATTCCTTTTATTAAACGGATAAGGTTTCAGAATAATCGAGAAAAAGAAAAGATTTATTTGCAAGGAACCCCCAGCGTGTCGCGCCAGACTCGAGCCCAAACAACCCAATTCAAAAAATTAAAGAAAACAACACAAAGTTGGCAGGACTAGAGTTCGGCGCCACACGCCAAGCCCACCACAGTGCGCTGGCCTTCCATTTCTTTATACAACATTATATTTTCTTATTTTATTCGACATCTAGCTATATTCTTCATGATTTCTTCTTTTCTGATCGAGTTCTTCACATCCCTCACCTATTAATACCCCCTCTTACCACTCCAAAAAGACACCTAATCGTGTAACGTTAGTATGCTGAATTCTCAAATCTCTTTTACATAATTCACACCACTCTACACATAAAAACACTCTAATAGTCTAAAATCAACCAAAATCTATAGAAATCACATGACCAAGTACGATCAAGTACCCTTTCAAGCATCCAACATCGTTTGAAGAGCCAAGGAAGATCAAGACAAGCAAGTCCCTTTTCTCAAGCTTTGCAAGCATCTAGATCACTTTAAAAGTCTTAAAATACTTCCAAACAAGTATTGAGGGCAAACCTATCTCCTCTCTTCCCCCTCAACAATATTACCACATTTAATTTCTTATGGTCCTTGTTAAAGTGAATACCTAATATTTACCAAGATAACTATTATGTGGTACATTAAGGAGAGTTGAAACCATTTCCCTCGTAAAAAGAGGAACTTTTGCTTTGAAAAAATGACTAACGGATTTGTGAAAATTAATAAGCTGCCAGATTAAGAACAAAAAATAATCCAGTATGCCTTTCACTTGTCATACGACTCGCCTTGTAGTTTTATAGAAAATGAGAGAATCATCAAAAAAAAAATAGTCATGGAGTATGTGACAAATTTTGTGTCCCAAAAACCACTCTTATGGTAGTTGCAGTTTCAAACAATCGTTTAGCTAATAAATACATATATAATATTAAAAAATATGGAGAAAGAGGATCTCCTTGTCGAACACCTCAGGTGGGACTAAAAGGGGGAGAAGGGTGACTATGGATACATAACAAATAGGAGACTGTTGAAATACATTCTCGTATCCACTTTATCCATTTATCTGGAATACACTATTTTAAACATGAGAAAAGAAAATTCCAGTGAAGTCAATCAAAAGCTTTTCCCATATGCAGCTAGAGCCATCCATCCTACTTTGCTATTCGAAGAATTTAAGAGTGAAATTTATCTAAAATTTCATGCGTTTGTAAAATATTATCTTGTATCAGAACGACCCGGTATAAAAACACTTTGGAATGGACTAACAAAGACTGTAGTTTCTGGCGTAAATGATTGACCAAAATTATTGAATGACTTTATAGGAAGTATTGCATAGACTAATCGGTCGGTAATGAATAGTAGATTCTGAGTTCTCAATTTTTTGAATTAGAGTGATAAAAGTATGATTTATTTCTTTGAGAAGTAAGCGTTATTAAAAAAATTCCTTAATACTGAGCGAAAAGTTATGATTCAGAATGTACCAATATTGTTTTAAAAATCCTACTCCAAATCCATCTCGACCAAGTACCTTTGTACTATTAATTTAAAATAGTGCATCCTTAATTAGTGGCTTGTTGAATAAGATCAAAATTGGTCCATGGTAGTCAGTTGACATTCACTATTTTCTAAAAGTGAAATTATAGAAGTATTTTGCCTATAAAACGCTGAGTGAAATCATGAATTGAAGAAAAATATTTCAAATATTCTATTTCGAGTCAAGGTAAAGTTCGTTATAAACATGTATCTTGATAACTAATTTTCTATGTTGTAAAACTTATGTCTAATATCAATAACTGGAATTATGATCACCTTATTAAGCCAAGTCATTTTTTGAGAGGCAGCCCCAAAGCTTTTGATTAAAAAGTATTATTTTCTTTTGTTGAACGAAACGACGATGTAATTCATTAAGATTCTTATTATAAGGGTCCCTTATTAATTTTTCTTCTATAACCTTAAACTTAAGTGCATTGATATTCAGTTTATTTTTACCAAATTCAAATTTATTCGAATTTCATAATTTCATAGCATGTTTAATTCTTTTGACTCGTTGAGTAACTAGAAAGCATCCGAGATCCCCTTATAATTCGTTTCATTCATTTTTAACAAGAGAATGAGTAGAATTATGAAAGGTCCAAGAATTATTAAAACGAAAAGGAAAGCCACGTCAGATGGAAGTTGAATTTGTAATAAGAACTAGGTGATGAGCCAGTGCTATAGCACGGGACACTTCTGAGATCACAAATTTGTTTAAAGATGGAAAAAAGTGCATCTTTTTCAGTGATATCTACTCAAAAAGATTAAGACTTCAACAATTAAAAAGATTCAAATAACTTTCAGACTCATAGCCTAATTAGCATACACTTACAGATTTGAGATTTGAGCTTTATACTGATTATAAGAAGTTGGTGTATTGTTGAGAAACATTAAAATAAGGACAATTAACGGGTGATAAAAGAGGAGAGATGGTGAAAGTTCGGTGCAAACAGATATCCGTGCACAAGGAAGTATAAAAGACCAGTTGTCATATGCATGAGATTAATACTGTATAAAAAAAGACCCAGTAATTTACCTATTTTTCCCCTGCAAAACAAATCTTGCAAATCAAGTTCTCCTTACCTAGCCCACTCGCTCTTAGTATACCATCTTGTGTGTCAATTTAATCTAGGCCGTTCATGAATTGTTAATGCATTTGAAATAAATTGCATTAACAAATAACACACAATCGGATATCAAAAAAAACATATAGTCGATATTAAGTGGTACACAAGATGACACACCATTGTGGGATAACAAAGTCGGTCTGTAAAAACATATAGAGTAGAATAGGAAGATAAAGTAAATCTAATATCTAGCACATCAATGGACAATTAGATTCTAGAGATTCTAAAAGAAATACTTCTTTACTTTCTTTCTTCATGTTTCTATTTTGAGCACATTTTCCTTGTGTCAAAAAGACTCTTTTAAACCTCAAACTTTGCCATCTATTACACCCTCTTATCTACCCTTTTTCTTTCATTACTCGCTAATTGCAGAGTCAGGATTCCCTCATACTACAAGCAAAAAAGGAGTATTCAAGTTCACTTTTTACGTTGGGATTATGGGGAAAATAGGAGCGGATTTTGGAAAATAAAAAAAAAGAAATCTTCACTTTTAACCATAGCCCTTAAAATATGAAATAGAGATCTCTAATAACTAAAAAGGATCCAAATTCCTAATTCCAGGTTAAAAATGTCCATATGAGAGTAGAAGCTTCACATTAAATTTTATACATTTCCAAACAAGATGAACAAAAAAGAAATTATAAAGTAACACAAAATGAAATACTAATGTGGACTAAATGAGTATCTATTTTCTTCCTTTATTCTGCATTTGCATTCCAGGTCCAGTGCCTGTAAAGTTGAAAGAGTTATCTCTATCTTTCAACTTTAGGTGATTATGGATTATAGCAAAATGGCTATGAAAACCTTCCAATACTTCTTATTTTTGGTGAAGTTGTTGAAAGTCAATATTTCAATGCAACAATTGGTCAATCTCGGAAACAACCTCTCTGTTTTCTTAAACAGGGGTAAGGTTGCGTACATCCTGACCCAAGTAGCCTCATTGAATGAGGATTTACACTCGATTGTTGTTGTTGTTGTGGTTGTTGTGGTTGTTGTTGTTGTTGTTGTTGTTGTTGTTGTTGTAGTAGTAGTAGTATTCTGCATTTGCATTTGCATTTCCAGTTGCTTGCTGCTTACTGTAAATGTGTAACATTAATTAACCAATAAAGAAGAAGAATAGAAGATAACAAACAACAATCAAAAGTAAAAAAAATACTCGTACAATACAATACTCCCTCTGGTCTTTAATTACTTGCTGGACACATATTAAGGGTTTGAGAAAAATAGGGGCTTTTTGACAATATTTTCCTGATTAAAACCTGATATTTACATAACATGCCACTGAATAGTAGGACAGTGGGCACTGCTGAAACTGTGTTTATACAGTGATCATTAATGAGAAAGAGGTTTGATTAGACTCATTTAAGAGCCAAAATTACAAAATTCCCACCAAAATTTGGTCTAAATTACCAATTTCAGCTAAATATTCCCAAACTTCAAATTTGGGAAATTTTTTGCCACTAAATCTAAAGTTTCCCAAACTTTGGCAAGGATCAAAGGATCATAATTTCCCTCCTAATTCTTGGCTGCCTCCATGTCTCTCTTCAAAAGGGCCTCTCTCTTCTCATTCCTCTTCCTCCCTATATATATGACCACATTGAATGGCAATTATTCAATGCTCAACAACAAACAACCAAAACAACACAAAGACAGTAAGAGGCAGCTTCACCCAAACCATAAAAACAACCCCAACCCAGAATACACAAGATTTAAACCCAGAAACACAAACAACCCAACTTTGAAGACAACAAAACCAAAATCACCATAAACACCACATAACCAAAACTCAACAGAACTAAATTCCCAGAACAGAACTTCTGAAACACAAAACAAAACCGAACAACATTCAAAACAGAAACACAAAACACAAACAGAAACACTAAACAAAACAACAAAACTACCCAAAATGCCACGACATCTAGATTGTTTCAGGATAAAGAACTTAACAGATAAAGAAAGAGAGGATATTATGCAAATTTTCCTACAAAACATTGAACCCACAAACCCAATCAAACAACCACTAGAACCAGACCTCAGAAAGAAGTTCAACTCATATGTGCAACCAAATTCAAAGTTTCAGCAAGGACAGTTGGCTATATATGGGCAGAAGTTAAAAAGCAACTAATACAAGGCAAGCACATAGACATCAAGAGTAAAATGCAAGGAAAGAAGAGCAAAAGAAGGCTAGATCTTGATCTACAAACATTATTGAACTTCCCAGTCAGCAAAAGAAAGACAGAGAAGGCTGCTGCTGTAGGTACATGGGCCCTAGGAATCATTTCGGGAGAGGAATCACCTTCGTTTCCCTACTAGGAATATTCCATCTTCGGTAAACCCGTTTCCCTACCCGTTGGGTGTTGGAATGCGGATGCTAAGGAATAGAGTCGCCACCAATTATTTTTAAATAGGAAAACAATTGGAAAACCTATTTATGATACCTATTCATGCCATTTACCGAATGGGACAATCCGAAGGGGGAACCGAAGGGACTTGGCATTGATATAGGGTTTTCCCATGGACAGGCTAGTAACTTGATCTTGCACCCAGAGATTCGTTTGGATTCGTGGGTGAGGTTTTACCTATACTTTCAAATCATTAACGTTCTTATGCTCAAAACCACTTAAATTGTAAGTTATACAACCTAATAAAACTTATCTAATTGTCGGTGATATATGCATGTATGAATGAATTAGCCAAGTTATTAGCATGCAAGTTCAATTACTTTTTAGCAAATAATCCGGTTTTGATGTTTTAGTGACCACTTTTATTATGTCAAGTTACATGCAATTATGATGATTAACAATAAATAAAGAACTATGCAAATATGTACAAAAGAGAAAACCGTTAGTCTTTTAGAGTTCACATCGTGACGGTTTGATTATTACCTTGCAAAGCCTTATGAAGTACCTTTCACACTAATACACACGTTAGT
>ONZK01005935.1:2890-12906 GCA_900322385.1 Pharnaceum exiguum
AATTGCTGGGTGCCATGGTTTAAGGATGAGAGCATTTCTACCATAATGCCAAGTACCCTCTTTAAGAATCTTCTCTTTGTCACTAGCATTATCAAAACGAATATAATACCATCCTTTCTTAAAATAGAGCACTTGGGGCATAGCAACATGAGGCCAATTCTTATCAATAAAATCAATCATCTCAGTTAGCTTCATTGCTTTGCCTAAGACAGTACCCACAAGCGTGTTCTCCCAATAAGAAAGTTCATCAACAGTATCATCCATTCCAATAACAACATCATCAGAATCAGAATCAATAAAATCCAATTTCATGCCAATATTACTATTAGCATCTTTACCCTGTGTAACTTTATCCTTCCATGATGGATTAGCAGTTACAGGCACGGTAGTTTCAGTAGCAGTTACAGTGGAATCAGTAGCAGTCACAGTAGAATCAGTAGTAGTCACAGAATTAACAGCAGGAATGTCCTTGTTACTGGGTGATTGAGTAACAGTGTTGAGAGGGGGGAAATCGATCGAAGAAATGGGATTACCTTCAGTCGTCACCGTATTGCCATCAAACGTCAACGAAGACCGAGGATGTTGGGTTTCCGTCGATTGTTGATTATTTTTTGATTGAGAAGTATCATGATGAACACCTTGATTTCGCGGAGAAGAAGATGGAATTTTTTTGGGTCTACCTCGTTTTGCCATAGCAGAATTTAGAGGAAGAAAAAATACGTGTTTAGGTTTCTTCCTTGAGAAAGCTCTCAACTTTCATATCTGCCATCTAATATGTAGTTTAATTCTTTAACCTTATTACATTTTGTGGTGCTCTATATTCAAAGTATCCCAACTACTTATAAAAATTGTATACAACAAAGAATAAAAAAGAAAAGCTTTAAAAATGAACCAATAGTGGTTGAAAAGTATATGAAATGATTTTGACTTTTCTTTAACTTTGTGACTCATTATGTGTATAGTATCATAGAAGATAATAGCATTTAATATTGGTTTGAAAGGTTGTTTCATCTTAGAAGGGAAGAGACTGACTAATTACCTTTTAAGAAGATTACAATAAAATGTAAATAATTATTTTATTTTTGTATAGATTCATGCTGTGTTTAAATAACATAAGATCACAAATGTTATACCTTTTGAGTTAAAATATATGGCAAGCACTACACCTATTTAGAATTCCGAAAACCAAATGCTACTTACACCTCCAAATCGTTCAATTAAAAATCTTCATTTGAGTTCAATGACATAATATTAACTCTCCCAAAAGAGCTTATTCATTTGATTATGTTTGATTCTCCGTTTTCCATAATTGAATTCACAAGAAATTACTCTTAGTTACAATATATAAGTATTATTATTAGATTTATTTGTTAATTAGTTTTAAAAAGTATAAATTCATACTTGTTTTTTAAAAATACAAGATTTCATCTGTTAATCTTGAGAGAATCACGTCGTAAATTGTCAAAATGAGCCCGACCCACTTAAATATGAATAGGGGTAGTATATGTACATTAAAAGAATAATAATTTATGGTTCGCAAAATTGAACTATGCATAATAAAAGCGATGTTTTATCTGAACTTCAATGGATGTCAGTCATTAATTATTCAATAAATTTAAGTAGTTAATAATGATTTATAATTCTCATTAATTTATTTTGGATGAGGATATGTATAACATTAAAAACGTTACACACCGAGAATTTTGTAGATAGGGGAGATCACTTATGGTGTTTAAAAGTTAATCCTAAAACGAGTTTATCGAATTATTGATTTCATTGGTATTGATTCTAAACATGTTGATTCTACCTATGGTGTTTAAAAGTTAATCCTAAACATGTTGATTCTACCTATTGATTTAATAATAGACCCCAATATAACAACTTAAGAAAACATGGCCAACTAACGACATTAACAAAGACACATAAATTGATATAAATCTCAAGAATGAATAAAGGAAGTGATTTTTTTTAATCACAACATAGTTTTAAAAAACTTTATTTGGTATATTTCCTCATAAAAGTTACACTTCATCACCCAATCTGAGGGGTGCTATGAACATTTCCTTTGTCATCAACAAAAACAAAAACACGGTTACAACAAATATCTCCAGGAACTGCATGCTTTGGTTGGATGATTAAAGCAGTGACATTATGGTTTTGACTTTCAATAATTTTCTTAGCTTGCATCCCATTTTTCCCTACCAATTCAGGCCATTGAGACTTCTCCCCTATGATGAAAATCAACAAAACAACAATAAAAAATCAATGAAAGTTTATTAAGAATATTCAAAGTTAATCTACAATAAATAAATGATAAATATGTGTCAAGCATACTATTGAAATACACGATGCTTAAATTAATTTAAAAATGAATATTATTATACCAGGATAACAGGTGAAGGCGCTTAGCAGTGTAGTGCTCTCGCAAGACCAATTCATATTGCTCTCAACTTTAATATTCCAATGCTTTTCTTTCAAGATGTGGTGCTCTATATTCAAAGCATTCCGACTACTTTATATAGGCTACATACAAAAGAGACAAAAAAGAAAAGCTATCAAAGTGAATCGATATTGATGGAAAAGTATATGTATGATTTTGACTTTTCTTTCAATTCACCACTTTGAGTCTTATTATGTGTATAGTATCACAATAGATAATAGCATTCAAAATTTTTTTAACGACTATTTCATCGTAGAATGACGAGCTTGACTACTTACCTTGTAAGAAGATTATTGTACAATGTACTTGATTATTTAATTATTATATAGATTCCTAGTGTATTTATATAACATAAGATCATAATGCTATATGTTACACTACATAGTATTTAGAATTTAAAAAAGCAAATGCATCTTAAACTCTGAATTATTCAACTAGAAATCATCAATTGAGTTTCAAATCGAACATAAAAAAGTATGAAAAAAAAGAAGAAATTGAGTGATTATATTTTTTGGAAAATGGTTAAAATATATTAATGAAAAACCATTTTCCAGTAGAGCATAAAGCTCAAACTCCGGAAATTAGCCAGAAACGTTTTACAAACTCCAGTAGAAAAACATGAAAACTCCTACTTACATCCCCAAACTACTATCTATACAAGGAGAAACCGGGGTATTTCGAAATAAGAAAAGAATTGTACTTCTAATCACTTTCTTGACCTCCATTGCGGAAACATCTGCAAGCTTTGCTCGATCTCTAAAAATTCTTTTGTTTCGTTCAATCCAGATGCAATGTACAGTGGTAGCAAGAGAAAGCCGAGCCAATTTTTTAGGCCACTGCTTCCCTTTGTTCCATCTGTGAAGCCATCTCAGCTCAGTTAGTAATGAGAAAACTTTGGTTGTCTTAAGTTTCGCCCAGTGTTTAATCGATCCCCATACTAATTTAGAGTATTTGCAGCCGAAAAATAGGTGGCCAACACTTTCACAGCTCATTTCACACAAATCGCATATGTTAGCAAAACAGACCCCTCTATGCTGTATATTGTCTTGAGTGAGAAGACAATTTTGCACCGTAAGAACCATGGTTACACTTTGTATAAAGACAATTGCAGAATCCCAAACACTATTGCTCCAGTAGTAATTCACATTGTCTCCACACAGATAGTCATAGGCTTGCCTTGCATTAAAGCGTTCACCATTTGTCCACTCCGCTAATCTTGCTTGTGCTGCAACAACAGAGCCTGTCTTTTGTATAAGCATGTCTCTTGTATTCAGAACACTCCTCCATAACCATGAGGCATTAGACTCAATGACTACAGACCAAATGTCATTAGTCTTCAAGTTATATTTCTAAATCCACTGAGACAAAAAAGATTATCGATTCACCTGAATTCTCATCAAAAGCTTAAGCATTTGAGACTGATTCCAACTCAATATCTCTTTAATATCCATTCCTCCATTCTTCCTCGCTTTACTTATTTTGTGCCAACTCATAAGTACCATTTTTCTTCCACCTTCAAATTTCCCACAAGAAATCTCGTTAATTCTTCAATCACTCCCATTGGTAGTAATAATCCACAACACCAAAAGTTTACAATCCCAAATATAGTGGAATTGAGAAGTTGAGTTCGACTACCATATGAAAGTAATGATTTTCCCAATGATGAGTGAGAGCACGTATTTTATCCAATAATGGCTGGAAGAGAACAATATTAAGCTTCTTTGAGTTGAGAGGCAAACCAAGACACTTGAATGGCAAATCACCCAATGAGAAGCCTGAACATGCCAAAATTTGTTAATGTACTGCATGATTTACACCACCAAAATATATGTCAGATTTGTTTGAATTAATTGCTAATCCAGACATATCTTTAAACTGCTTAAGGACTTCAATGGCACATTGAACAGATGACCTATCTCCTCTTGTGAACAGTAAGAGATCATCAGCAAAAATCAGATGGTTGATATTAAGTCTAGCACATTTTGGATGCTTGTTGAAAGAGCTAGTTCTATTTAGCCTTCGAAGTAATCTTGACAATGCTTCCATGCACAATACAAACAAGTAGGGAGATAGAGGATCTTCCTGTCTTACTCCTTTCTTCCCCTCAAAATAACCATGTAGACTACCATTAATTGTAAGTAGTTGTTCGGAGATGTAATACATTTCATTATCCAGTCAACAAACAATTCTGGTAGCCCATAAATAACCAAGCATTTTCGAAGAAAATTCCAGCTGACATTGTCAAATGCTTTCCTGATGTCAATCTTCGGCATAGCTCTTGGGGTGATGTGTTTCTTTCCATATCTGCTCACCAATTCTTAAGCAAGCATCGTATTGTCAAATATGGACCTCCCCCTTACAAAAGCTGCATGTTCATTGCCAACAATTTCTGCCATCACACCTTGCAGCTTGTTAGTAATGATTTTTGTGATAGTCTTGTAGATTATATTACAACAAGCTATAGGCCTAAAATCACCCACAGTTTGAGCATTTTCTACTTTTGGGATCAAGACCAAAACTGTGTTCTTAACTTCAGAGAGTAATTTTCCATTTTTGAAAAACTCCTGAACTGCATTGAAGAAATCAACATGAACAATATTCCAAGACTTCTTGAAGAAAGATGAAGTAAAACCATCAGGCCCTAGTCTCTTATTATCATTGAATGAGAAAAGAGCATCTTTGATTTCTTTTTTAGTGATAGGCTTGATTAGAAGTTGAGGATGATTTACAACATCTCCTTGTAGCGATTCACCATATAAATCAGAAGATATTGATGCAGCCCCCATAAGTCATGTATAGAATTCCAAGAAACCACTCGCCACATCATTTCTTTTATGTCCCTGCTGATCAATAATGCTCCCAAAATGACCTCTTCTCTGCCTATCTTTCACTATGCCATGCAAATAAGCCGAGTTTTCATCTACTTGATTTAAATGTAGCATTTTTGCTCTTTGATAATTAGCACTTAGTTCAGCTTGTCTAAGGCTAATATATTGAGCTTTCAAGTCTTTTTCTTTGTCTAGCAACACTTTATCAATATGAGCAAAACAAAGCTTCTGACATGCATACCATTCTTTCTGAGCAACATTTACTCTTTTACTGAGATCAGAGAAGTTTCTCTGTGCAATTGTTTCAGAGCATATTTCACTTTTTTGAGCTTCATAACAAGTTGATACATTGAAGTACCAATAATATTTGTTGCCCATGCATTAGAAACAGTCTGCAAGTAGCTAGGATTAGAAATCCAATAGTTAAGAAATTTAAAAGGTTTAGGGGTACCTTTTGGTTGATGCAAGAATTCAATAACAGATGCTGAGTGATCTGAGATTCCAGGCACAGTAAATTCAACATCAACTTGAAAGTGGCTAAGGAACCAAGCAGGATTAGTAAGAACTCTATCCAATTTGCAAGTGACTCGTTCCTCAAGCTGCTGATTATTAGACCAAGTGTAGAATGCTCCCCTAGCTGGCAAATCATTAAGCGCCAGTAGCTTGTATACAATTAAGGAAATCCTGGATTTTTGAGTCATGACAAACTGTTGAACTTGCTTTCTCATGAGCATGTAGAACAACATTCAAATCTCCACTACATACATAGCCAAGGAGACTTTGTATTTCCAGCAATTTGATTCAAATCTTCCCATAGAGCTTTCCTCTCTTCAGCTGTGTTGAAAGCATACACAAAAGTATGATAAAAACACTCTCTAATGACCTTATTTGTCACTTGGCAATGCATAAACTGAGCAGAGCTACCCAAAATGATGATATCCACAAAACAAGAATCCCAATACGCCTATATTCTACCATTATAATGATGAACATAATTGGTAGCAAATTGAAACTTCCTAAAACGACTCATTATTTTTTTTCATTTTTTTTATTTTACTCTGGTTTCTAGCAATGCACCATAAACCACTTTATTGAGAAACATACACTGAATAGTGTCATGTTTCTTTAAGGGATCATTAAGACCCCTTACATTCCATGTGTAAGCTAACATTGAGGTGAAGAGGGAGAGCCCCCGCCTTTATCTAAAGTATCACATAGCAAGTCAATTGCCTTAGTACCCTGCATTAACTATTCTGAGTTGGTAGAAAGAAAGCTATTGACTCCATTGTTTTCACCAAACAGAGACTCCTTTGCAATAGACACAAATCTTTTAGGTGAAATAACAATAGTGTTATCAGTGGGAGCAACAGCTTTCTTTGCTGGGGAATGAACAGCTAAAAAAGCTTCTTGATCAACAGATTTTTCAACAACAACAGATTGTTCTGTGACTACAGGCTCTGTTGATTTAGCAATCTTTGTCACAACAGATGGTAGGGTAGTATTTTGCACAGGAACAACATGCGCATAATTTTTCTTTGCTTTCAACTTACATTGCTACTTTCATTGCCCAAGCTTACCACAATATTTGCAGAAGAAAGGAACCATTCATAATGCACTTCCTGCACAAATTTTCCTCCAAATGGTGAGCTAAGAACAAACTCAGAAATCAGGGGCTTTGAGACATCAACTTGGATCAGCAATCTAGCAAAAGCAATCTTACTCTTACTAGAAGTAAAATGATCAGTATACATAGACATACCTATCTTGCTTGATATTTTTCTTAATGCTTTTGTAGACCAGAAGCATGGATCCAAATTTGGCAGTGTAACCCACACAGGAACATCAGTAACACATTCTAATTCATCGTCTATTTGGGGGTGCCATGATTTCTAAATCAGCGCATTCTTTCCATAATTCCGAACACCTTCCTTTAGAATTTTCTCTTTATCAATCGAATTATCAAAACGCAAATAGTACCATTCTTTTTTGAAGTAAAGTACCTGAGGCTGTGGTACATGGGTCCAGTTTTATTCAATGAATTCCTCCATTTCATTAACTTTCAAGCTGCGCCCTAAGACAGTGCCAACCAAGGTATTGTGTACTTGTACTCATTACTGTATGATGATGTCTTCAATATATAGTGGAAAAGATATATTTTCTTCCCTTTTTTTGTGTATGAGATAAGGAAGGTGAATATTCTCCATAGGACTCTTTCTTCCTTGTGTTTCCTTGCCATAGAGTAGTTGTATTGGCTTAGGAAAGTCTTGGATATGAGTATTACGTGCTAGGATCGTGTCTTGGGCAACAATTAATCACAAAATATCTTCTCACGTACATACCGCAACTCTGAGGAACAAGGTAGGGAACGGTCTTGGACTGTAAGGAACAAGGTAGGGAACGGTCCTGAACTGTGAGGAACAGTCTCGCGCAGTCAACTTTGTCCCCATTTTACGCATTGAAAACGGCTTTATCAATTAAAACTCTGAACATGAAAGTTGTAGAGGACACAACAAGCTTGAAATAGCATCTTCAATCAGCTCCACCGGATCATTGATGAGGACGTTATGGGCTCGGCAATATCAGTCACTGAAACTGTCCAGTTTTGCAATTTTAGCTCCGTTTTTTATCAAACTTATCCAAATGCACCTATAATATAAAAGTAACGTAATGAGATCATCTAGGCACATAATATAATCAAAAGAGTAAGTGATTTAAAGGTAAAATTATGTATAATTAAGCACTTATCAGTAAACAACTGGTTAAACAATGAGAAAGATACGTTTTATTTGAAGACTAAACTACATCACCACTTTGCAATGCATAACAAAACCCCAAATATGAAAAGGCCAGGCAGCAAACCCTTTATTTCTATTCCTACGTTCAACTAAAAATACTCAGAAAATGAAAGACAAAGGCATCAATAACTCAGTTTGATAGGGTCTTCCATTACAACAAGCACTTGAATGGATTTGGCAAGACTAGAAATCTACCAAGCATAGCAAATGAGAGATGTCCACCAGGTCCAAAGCAATCAAGTGAAACCAGATATAGGCATATCAAGAAACACAACAACAACAAAAAAAAGCGGCATAATTAAGCAAAAACTTGCCTTTCCAGGCTTCATTGCTAGCCAGCCCACCAATGATTTGCCATACCCACCTACTGTGTTGTAGAGAAACATCTGCATCATTTTTCAGATTTGATTAGTTCTTCATTTGGACCTTATGATAATTATAAAATTAGAAAGGGAATAAAGTAAGAATAAAGTCAGTTGCTATGTTTGACACTAATTTGAAATTGAAAAGTTTCAACTAGAAAATGGAGATTATCATAGAAGAGTCGTAAATAGAAACCAAAATTGGATTTTACACTTTCATTAGGAAAAACAAAATACAAAAATACAAAAAAAAACATATTTCTAAGTCTTAAATGTACAAAAGTTTGAGGTTATTAAAACTTTTAGCTAGAAAAGTTAGACATAAATGAAACCAAAATTATAAAAAAAAAAACTAGTGGTTTAAAGTTTAATAGTCCTTTGTAATTTAAAAAAAAATCATGCGTAAAATGAGACTCAAGCTTGTATGAATGAAACTAAAAGAAATAGTTTTCATTAGACACTCCTATGAGGCGAAAAAGTTGTTTATGACATTTGAGGCCGAAATGAAATCACTAAGAAAACCAGCTTATTTGAAACTAGTTTGAGATCGAAAAGTATGACTATACAATTTGAGACCAAAAAGAAACCACTTTAAGATAATTATTTTCGCAATTATTTGAAACTAGTTTGAGGCCAAAAAGTCTCGGTAGTCAATTTGAGACTGAAAAGAAACTATGAAAAAACTCAGTTTCAAAAAGCGAGACCGATATAAGACCAATAAGTTTCAGTCGTATAACGGATACCGAAACGACACCGCTAAAAAAAAGGACTCATATCTTGACACTGAATGGAGACTGAAATGTTATGGTAGCAAAATTGACACCGAAACGCTACTGAAGTAAAATTCGGTAGCGAAAATTGGAGACTGAATTGAAACTAAAATATTTAGTAGCGAAGTCGAGACCGAAACGAAACCAAGAGTTTTTGGTCTCAAATTTGCTACCAATAAAAAAAATCAGTAGCAATATGCGAATAGATACTGATTTTTTATTCAGTCTCATAATTTGAGACAATCCAAATTCGGTCTCATTTTGATGATTTCAGTGTCTAATTCGAGACCGATTGCTTGATACCGAAGTAAATCGGTCTCAGAATAGGCTTTTTCTTGTAGTGCTAGTGAGAGTTTTATGACATGATAATATTCTTAAACAATGTCCTTGGTCGGAAGTAATACTAAGAGGGAACATTAGTAATTACAATGACCAACATATGTGATGACACAAATGGTTCTTCTCACTGAACCGATGGATGGATTTCCATGTCATGCATATGGGTGCTGAAAGGATAAAGGAGTACACCGGACCGATCCGCTATTGAGAAGACTACATGAATGGCGTCATTAGTCATTCTCAATATGAACGAGCGTAAGTGGTCTTTAGACTTGAGGTTGTCATATTATCCTATACGTGGAACCTTATACTTTGATACCGGTATCCGTATCCTGAAACATGGTTGCCATATAGCGGTCATTGGTTATGAGCTGAAGCGTAGAGAGGGTAGTGATAATCAAGATAGGATTCATCGCTCTCTTGGATTAGAGGGTTGATATCTTGGGCCACTTGGTTGAGATATAAGTGACTCATAAGTCCAT
>ONZK01005940.1:2059-14615 GCA_900322385.1 Pharnaceum exiguum
TTCTCACCAGATGTAGGAGACACATGATATAATCGTCATATTGAAGTTCCCCTGCTTCTTGGAATCCATCTCTTGTCGTCTTTGCGCCAAACAAATTTAGAAGGGAACTCTGCGTATGTGAATTCCTGTGCATTTGGAAGAACTTTGTTGGCCTCCATCCATTGTAAGAACATAGAACTTGACTCAGAATCCCTCCCAAGTACCTCTTCGATCTCGTCGCTTTCTTCGAAAACAACCCTATGTTATCCCGGCAAATGAAATTTCAATCTTTGCACCGACACACTCTTATAATTTATGGGAAATCCAAATATCCTCCACGCAGCTTCGCAAGCGGATACATATATACAGTCAAGGTATTCTTTAATTTCATCAACAGTCTCAACAACATGCGATACACCATCCTTATGTACCACTTTTGCAGCAACCCTGTCTGGACCCTTGTTCACATATTTGAAGAGGTACTTAACGGCTCGTGTCTGGTTACACCACTCAACGTTTATATGAGTGTTGTACTTCAGCAATAGCTTTGCATTGTAAGGGACAACATACTGATTGTCCAATGGTACACCCCCCTTGTCAATTGTCTCGCCATTATCTCTTCTTTTATACACTGGATAGCCAACCTCATCTATGATAGATCTGTCTGCAAAAGGTTTAGGGAACATCTTTTTGCATTTGTTATTGCTCATGCATGGAGATTTTTTGTTGGCCGTACCGCAAGGACCGTGCATCATATGCGCAGCAAGCAAATCGCGCAAAGGACAATTTTTTTCTTCTTTGGTATTTCAGCACTAATCATCTTGTCAATATCTCCTGCTCCATAACGCGATCCATCCTCGAGGAAAAGCACGATATGTGCATGTGGAAGTCCTCTCTTCTGGAACTCAACAGTATAAACAACTGCACACCAAAACAGAACATAATACGATTTAGTAATTTTTTAAAAAGTTTTTTTTATGTTTGCAAAATAATCATACAAAAAAACATCAACAATAATTACCTGCTTTCGCTTTACCAAAAAAAATTTCTTTCTGTAAATCTTTAACCAAACGTTTCAGTTTCATGTGGAAAATCCTACATATAATATCTGGGCGATCTTCGGCCTTAAGTCCTCGTTTTTTAACAAAACGCTGAATTTCAGGCCACTGTGGATTGCATGTAAAGGTGATGAAGAGATTCGGATAACCATACGCTCTACAAATAGCCATAGCGTCTTGGTAATTCTCACGCTTATATCTTACACCACCAACATATGTAGATGGGAGGACAATCTTTACTCCCATACATGTCGAATCAGCTACTCCAGCTTCCATGCTCTTCACCAAGTTAGAGTACTTATCTGCCCTCGATGCTTTCTGATTTTTTATAAGGTATCGCAGCCTTTCTCCCTCCATCATCGTATAAGCATCTACTAAATGTTGCTGGAAGAGCCTTCTACCAAGTAGGGGTTGTGTTGGACTCATCAACTCGGTCTTGAAAACGATATGCAAAGTACTCCCTGCAGCTAACTGTCTTCCTCTCTTTCTTTGATTTTTTCTTCTTTTGGTTCTTCTTCTTTGACTTGGACAAAGGAATATCTAGCCTGTACCCATCCTCCGCGTAAGGAAACAAAAGTGGATATTGCATGGGTACGTAGCAAGGCTGTAGCTCACTAATTCTCCTAAGCTTGCCATTTCCTCTTTTTTGAATAACGATATCCCGATTGTTCACTGTATCTTCCACCCCGCCAACTATTAGCGCTGCGACCTCAGATTCGGTAGGCAAATTATAAACTCTACCATCTTTCTCTCTGGTGTTTATCAACACCAATCTTACGTCATCTCCAGCTTTGTAATTGTCACCAAACCTTTCCCTAACACTACGGAACTTGATAGCATACTTGTTGTATGCATCTAACATATTCTTCAGGTCTTTAATTAAAGATTTGTCAAACATTGTCTCCTCAATTTTCTTTTTCCCACTGCAAATATGCAATACGATGAAACAATTTAATAGATATATAAGATACGAACAGTTATTAACACAAACATTGAATAACATATTTTTTAAATAGTTAATGTCATGTACCTGACAGCAGCAACACGATTATCAATTTCATTTTTTGTGTCATATATGTAAAGTTGACAAAACTTTGGTGTTTGGCCTTGCATTGGAAGTAAGCTGCCTATAGAATAATAATTTTGACCTTGCATGGAGTCAAAATGAATATGGACCTCGACCTTGGTTGACAGATTTGTCAACCTTTCCACCCATAGACGTGAAAGAAAACATCATATTATAGGCGCTTATGTTGTTGATGAAATGGGCACTTCTTTTATCCTTGTTCGTTAAAAGGTTTTCAATTAACTCCGGAGGCTTTATCAGCTGTGGTAAGACAACCTTACCCTCACCACAGCACATTGTGAACACTGGGTTAAGAGAATTACGATGTTGCCCAATTCTTTCAGCATACCAGAATAGAGCACCACAATGAGGACAACAATACTCTGATCCCCTAAATCATCGTAATCTTTAACAAAAACAAAGTACAGGCATTATAACATAGTAGGAGTAACTTCAACGTTTAAAGAAGAACACAACTCAATAATGAAATACCTTTAAAATTTTGCTTATCATCTTTATCATTATATCCGTCTTCACCATCGTCAAACAATTCATCTATAATAGTAATGAATTTACTATGATTAGTAAGAAATGTTATGAATTGTAAATAGTAAACAAATTGATAGACATAACTGAAGACAAACATAACATATTCATTCACACATCTTACCTTCTACATCAATTTCTGTATCACTAATCTCCCCATCAATCTCCTCGTCATCTTCCTCATCATAATCTGATTCTGTAAACTCTGAACCAAATATTGACAAAAAAATGGATAACAAAAGAAGTGACATTCAAAGCCAAACAATAAAACCCAAGATAAGCCATAGTATTTTTTACCTGCATCATCAAACGATTAAGAGGCTGCTGGCTTAGTCTTAGATGATTCACCAACGCAATACTTACTCGAGCGTGATTTATTTTGCTTTATACCAATATCGCATTCAGTACATGTTACCTTCGTGGGCAGAACGGATGTTGGTACAAAATAAGGACAGATCATTCCATTCCAATTAAGACTTTGACTTGGCTTTCGCAAAATTGGATTTATACTCGTTTGCTTAGGTAGTGACTTAGGCAATAGAGAACGTAGATTGTGAGAGAGATTTTCACTTAGTGATTCATATGTAACATGCACATCGTATAAAGCTTGTGAATTTCTATTATTAATATACGATGTACCACACTTTCGTGGTAGGAGTTGTGACGATTTGGCGGTTGCTTGAGTAACAATACCTTTATGAGAATCTAGTTCTGCATAGTATGTAATTGGAGTGTTACGTAGGCTGTTTGTTGAAGGGATTGTTGTTGTTAAAGATGCAGATCCAGGATTCTTCGGAAATAAAATCCGTGGGGTGAAATCCTCAAATATCAAACATGGATACAGGAATATAATGACAAATAGTCAACAAACTATGATATCAAAAGTAAAAGGAGTTGTTTAAAGTAATATGAAATCCAGGAAACATAATTCCTTCAACAAACAGCCGACGGAAAACTACAATTATGTTAAACTGCATGAACATAAACATATACAAAGTACCTCTGTGGATGTCATGAGTATTTTCATTTCCCCTCTTCTGCATAGGAGGTCTACCCTTCTTTTTGGGAGCAGGATTAGGGCTAATGGTATTATTTATGTCCTTGAGTGGACTACGATTTCTAACTGAAGAAGAACACCGTTGCCTACATTCCTCCTTTTCGTTACCAGCCATACTCAATATAATAATGAAGTTTTAAGGATGTTTTGCTGGCGGGTATGCTTTGTATTAACACTAACAATGAAGACAACCCTTGCTTAAATTGTAAATGATTTCGATGGAAGGAGCAAGGTATATGGGAAACTTAATCAGGTTCGTTCTTGTTTAAATTGTAAATGATTTCGATGGAAGGAGCAAGGTATATGGGAAACCTAATCAGGTTCGTTTTAATTCCCGAAAAAAGCTAACAAAATAAATTTAATCGTATATTTTTTAATGAAGTATAAAATAATATCAATATGAATAATTGAGACTTTGGAAAGCTGATTAGTTTGTTAGAAAAATAAAGTTATAAAATATAATAATACAAGGTATTCAACTTTTATTGTTTTTGTTGTTTGACTATATTTGTTCAAATGTAATCTAATATAAATCAACAAATATTGGATGAAAAATACTATCTCACTATATAACTAATTGATGATAAATGATGGCATTTCTTGGTATAAATATTTATTATATTTTCATAAAATGATGAAAATGCATAATTGTGAATATAGAAAATTTAGTACACTTTAATTTAATTAATGTATACATAGAAACTACTACTGACTAAAATTTTATATGATTATCATTACTCAACAAACAAAACACACGAACAAACTTTAACTTTTTATTCGATGATGGAAATGTGAATTATACTGGTGCACAATTGGAGGAAAACAATGACGCTAGCAAAACGTCATGAGAAATTTCTAAACGAACTATTACGCAAAAACAATGCGCCCTAAATAAATGGCGTACCGCGTAGGGCAGCCGTTCCAAAATAACATTGAAAACAAATCACCATGACACACGGAATTTCAATTGAACCTATAACCAGAACTGACAAATAATTGAAACACTTCCTTCAAAGTAACTCTCATGTTTATCGAATACACCATTAAACCATCTGATTCACCAGCAGCACACAAGTGACTAATCTGTGTCGGCTTCATTGGCATATCAGGTTCTTGGAAAATCATTATGTGTCCATACAAAAAAGATCCATTGTGTGAACGGCAAATCTTATACACAACTGCAATACAAAGTGAAACAACATTATTGATTTTAAGAGGCATGATACAGTCCCATAGAAAAACACAAATTTTAGTACGTAAAACATTGATGAAATAAATTACAAAGACAAAAACTTTTAAAAACTTTACCTCCTTTGACATTCTGCAAAATCTTTGCCTCAACGATCTTCCTTACATATGATTGAAGAGTCTCGATAATGCCATTATTTAAAGCGTTCACTTCACACTTTATGTGATAAGTTGGCAACCGATATTTATTCTTAAGAGCCATGACCTTTCTGTATGCGTTTCTCATCTCTAAAACATGGTCATTGACATAACTAAAAGTTAAAATCTTGGATGTCAAGCAATAGTACTTTAGTTTAAAGAAATATAATATAAGGTGAATAGAAAGAGAAACAATATAATGCCAAAGAAAATGAGCTATATACTCACCTTATATATAGACGATGCTAATCACAATAGAGTAGAGTATGTAACACAATAGCTCCGTTGCAACCAATTAAAAATTCAAAAATATTGACTAATACTAACAAAGTTTTCTGATTTGTCGATCAACGAAAACTTAACGTAGTAGTAACAAACAGTCTATATCATTCAAAATTTTGTATATTAGAGCTATAACTACGGATTCATCACAATAAAATGTTAAATAAAATTATTCATTGAAGTAAAAAGTCAATTTACACAAATATACGCGGTACATATTCTATATATCAAATATAGGAAACAGTATTTTAATATCTAGTTCCTGAATATACTATTCCCATATATATAAGATTTAAATATATTAGCACTTACCATATCAAAGACAATGAGAATAGATCTAAGTGAAATCAAAATAATAAAAGTTATTTCATTCACTCAAATATACCATAAAGATAGAAGAAATTTATTATTAACTTATCCATCTTCATGATTTAAAAATAAATTTCAATATGCGACAGATAAACACGCTCAATACAAAGATTCTACGTCAACATGACAACTTGATGAAAAAACCGCCAATATCACATGACCCTTGTCCTTCTCACAGTACACAACCAATCTCCCATCTAATCACTTTACTATAAAATCCACTTTTACACAAACAAACCTTACTGAAAAATCTTTAGTCCTGTTTCCAAGTACAAAAACTCTACCATTTAATAACATCAAAAAATTAAAAAAAACAACAATGGCAGATCAGAGAGTACAATCACTTCAAATGGATGAAACTTATTATTATGATCTTGAGAGGGCTGATGCGGAGATTTTTGCTAGGGTTGAAACTCTTGCTGAAAAATATTTTAAGAAAATATTTGTTGGTCAAATAGGGATACCAAGGAAGGAGTCAGTGAACTATAGATGTCCATCCTGTTCGTCCGAAGAATTTGACTGGCAACCAATTGATACACTATCTTCACATGCATTATCAACAGCATACAGTTGCTTATTCTTAGAAAAGGATAGGGGTAAGCATCTTGCCCTAGCTAGTTATATTAGGGAATCTTTTAAATCTGTTAGTGATAAGGCCATTAGTACAATTAATGGTGATGGCTACCTTAAGGAGAAATTAGTGTGGCCTTGTGCATGTATTATTTCTGTGACTGGAAAGTCACACCAGAAAATGAGTGTGGTTGAATGTGTCGTGGCTGCTGCTTGTATTAAGGTTACTGATATAATTCCGTTGCGTCACGACGATGGATCTTGTTTTTTTGTTACTGTACATTTTGAAGACTCTTGGAGGGGGCTACAGTATGCCCTATCGCTTGACAGGCGTTTCCTGATGGCTAGTAAACATAGAGAACAATATGTAGCACAATAAAAAAAAAAAGTGCACTTGGGTCTATGTGGATGGATAGCTCAGAAGAAAGACAGGGATGGACCTGGGCTTATTGGCGCTCACCTTAGGAATTATGAGCTGAAAGAAATTATAGAGGTGATTGAAAAAGATGAAAAGATTAGGAGGGACTTGAAAAGCGGTTATGGATTTCAAGAGGTGATCATAAAACCTCTTAATCAGAATTAGGGGCATGCAGGCAGCTGCAAAAACTAAGAATACTCCTTAGTTCTGTATTTTTTTATATTATGATTCAAGTGTTTTGTAATTTCCCAGTTTCTTTTTAAATAAAAAAATGCTTTCATTCTCCTAAGCAATGTGTTATATTATATGTCACGGCATAATAATAAACTTTATATAAATATACAATACAACACCAATATTACTTGAAATAAATGGTTTAAATTTTATTATCTGAAATTGTATTTTCCAGAATTGGGTGGTAGATGAAATAACCCCAGGAAGAAGAATATAATATAGTCCAGAGTCCTTATGCCAAATCAGTTCCCAAGAATAAGATCATGGGGGACAGTAAAAATCAATATGACATGACTTTCAGTCACCCTAAAACGCTAGGGTCATTATGCCATTCTGCATGTACACTGACGTGTGAGACAGTCATCTGTATAAACCAACCGTATTAATTTCGGTAAATATGTACCTTTGTTTGTTTTTGTTTTGTCAACAATATCACAAATCAAATTTTGTACATTTACATTGACATTTTCCTACAACGACAACAACATCTCAGGTAACGCCATTCTAATATTACATATACAAATTATTATAATCATGTAAAGGATCGTTAAGGATAATGAAATCATGTAACACAATGTGTAATCTACATTTTGTTACATACAGCATGGTCATAGCACGGCAACTTTTTATGAAAAAAGTAGTAAATTTTTCTTTTTGGTTTGAAAAAAGTAGTATCTTTTAAATTGCGTCAAATCAAATATGTACGTTATAGGTTCGAATATGGAAACTGCAAATATATGTATCTTTTTTTCTTGTTAAGAAGTCAACGGAAAATATCATTCTGATTTATTCCTTTGTAGAAAGCAATCGTATACAAAACCGTAAAATATTTTGATTTTTTAATTTTTTTGTTAAATTCGTGTTCATAAATGTATACAAATCTACAAACCTGAATTATTTTACTAAAAATTAACCATTCACAATAACAAAACAATAAAGCTAAATTTACAAACCAAGCATGGAAATACCAAACGACAATAGAAAAAACAACTTATAATTAATAGGTATAACACTAAAATGATGTTATGAATACGCGCCCAATCGTTAGACTTTTGCTTTGAAAAAATAGATGTCAACATTAAATTTACAGAGATTAACTACAAAGCTCCAAACACGCTTAACACTCAACACTACTACCACACACAATCATCATCATTTCCTCTGATAAAACAGATTACCTTACTAACTCCATCAACCATACCAACAAAAGTACACAATTTAATAGTTATCATCACAACAACATCCCTGCTTTTCTAATAAGATGGCAAACAGCGACTCATCAACAATCTCATCAGATTATGATCTATACTACGATGTTGAAACTTACACAAATAACGAATTACAAAATTTCTATTTAGGAATTAATAGGATAGAAAGCCAAAATGATCTATACTTGTGCTCCTTTTGTCCCAACCGTTATAACCAGAATGGACCATTCAACGCACATGACTTGATGGTTCATTGCAATTACAAATCAAGGAACCAAGGGAGGAATCTAGAGTTCAGGGGGAAACATGAAGCTCTCTTCCAATACTTCGCCAACATATCACCTAGATATGAAATGTGGCTACGGGATGGAGGAGAAGCCAATTTCTATCTTGATGAAGAAAGGTATTGTTTTCCACTTACCGGTATACTTGCATACAACGTTCATAATGGACAGAATAGGAAATGGGTAGTGGACTGGTGTAAGGGTAATGGAATTCCTATAAGTATTATTAGGACATTCTGGTTACCTGAAAGATTGACCTATTTTTGTTCTGTTCATTTTTAAATGAATGGTCTGGTAAAAGTATAGTTTCTGGCAGGGAGTTTCAGAATAGGTGGTTATTAGAAGGTAGAGGTAGGAGAGAATGGTTCACTGAAGGAATAAAAGGAGATAGAAACACAGAGTATGGGTGGCTGGCTAAGGAGGAGGATCGCAACAATGAAACACAGCTAGGTAGGTATTTAATGAATACATGCCAGCTGAAGACAATGGCAGAGATAATGGAAGAGTTTGAAAATGAAATATCGGATAAGGACATAGCGAATGACCTTCTGCATGCTAAAGTTGAAGAACTGGAAGAGAAACTGAAGATTGAATGAGTTATATGTAACACTTTTATTTTTGCAAGCTGAAAATTTGTCAGTTAAACATATACTAATTCAATACAACTATTGTGACGTTCAAATTTTGACAGATTGGTGTTAGAATATTGTATCTATTATTTCAACTTTTGCATAACAGCACCCAAAAAAGGAAACATCTTTTTCTACCCTTGAGCCTTTCTTGATTAAGTTGCGATCATTTACATAAAATGTTTCATTGTAAATGATCGACAACTTGTTCAAGAGAAACTAAAGGTAGAGATATCTACTTTTGGGTGTAATGCGATGACATCTTAAACCCTCCTTTATGTTATGAAGTAATTCTATTTTAAAGATTCTTACATTTGGCTTTGTAGCAACTTTGAAATAATTTTATGTCCTGTTTATATAGGACTATAAAATATTATTTTTTGTGGTTGCCTAACTAAGGTGTAAGTTGAAATAATTTAATGAACTATTATTTCAAAAAATCATTGCCTCTTACTACCTTTCATTATTATACCGTAGTTATTTTATTTACTACCCATACACTCGGATGAAATATTTTCTCGCGTGGTTAACGATAATATTGGACATACAATAACTCAGAGAATAACAAACTTTATTATATAGAAAATTAAACAATAACATGAAGCCTAAACAATCTTAAAATAAACCACGGATACCTAATAATAACTTGCAATAAAACTAAAATGCGAGGAAGAATCCTACAATGGTAAAAGTGGGAATGGCAAGCCCCCTTCTAAAATTCCTAAGAACAAATAAGAAATCAAGTTTTTATAAAATTATTTGCTCACACAACAAACATACAGTCAATTAGGCCAGCAGCAACGCAGGCACCATGGAATGTCTCCCAACAGTTTCCATCTATTGTGCGCAAATCCTTGTATGAGGTTGCACCACTAACATAACCAAGGAGACAACACATGAAGTATAACTCACCAACGCTTGCATCTACATGGTCCAGGACTCCCACTTTGCTACCTTTTAAACGCTTCTCTCACCTTTTGTCACTATACTTGAAATAATAGTGCTCTGGGAACTCTTGGTAAGTGTAACAACGACCATCTTCATGCAGGTAATTGCACTCCATCCACACTGTAAAAGCGCACCTGTGAAGCACAACCCTATTGTTGTTATTTGTTTTCCTCTCAAGATGATAAACACAAGAATCACTCTCCTCTGGTAGATGAAAGTGCAAATGCATACTGTCGCGAGGATCATGAGGGGGATAATGCTGATCACTAAGAACAATCTCTTCGTAGTTATCAGAGTCAGATAGGTCAATATTAGGAGGATTTTCAGCCATTTTGGATGAAACTATTTTACTAAGAATATTGCACAATTTTACTTACTTCCCGTGTATAATTTAAATACTAAATGACAATTGCTTCATTTATATACTTGAATTCCCACAAGTGCACCTAAAAACCCTAGTTTAAAAGTTGTGTCAATATAGGATGCTTGAGATTTTTTTTGCAAACAAAACCGCTAACTAACGTACACGCGTAAATAAGATATGGTTATCGTGTGAAATTGGAAAACTAATTTATGATATTATCTATGAAAATATTCATTTTTCTATAATCATCACCATTATGCGAGTCAATAACAATTTTACAAATTATATTGGTTATACTTAGGATTCTTATAATCTTTTAGATATTTAGTTCCAAACGATCACAAAATTTTAGTGTGCAAATGATATATAGAGGACCGATTTCAAAGGTGCGTGTGCTCAATAAATTTACGGGAGAGATTATGAAAATATTTCCGCGTCAACATTGGTCCTTTTAGTTACCTTTCATCACCAATATACAATGACAATATTTTATTTCCAAACATAAGTATTACATATATTGCGCACATAAATTTAGAGGACATATACCACTATCACAAACTGGCCACTTATGTAACTTATTTCCTAATCATATACAACTCAGAAAGATATAGAAACAAAATCTATACATATAACTTATATTGATATCCCAGTTAGGCAACTGGTGAGAAAGTCAATATCGACTTGATAGTATAAGTTAGAAGAGAAGCATATTATAGTGTTTGCAAAATATTGGTAAATTAAAACACCTGTCTTCCTGTCATGTCTAATCGATCATTAATTGTGCACAATGCATCCATACCTAATTTTCAAAATTATTCTTTGGAATTAGTACTGTTACGTCATTACAAAATACTCATTCATTTTACTAAGTTTGGTTTGAAAATTTTAAAAGTATTTCTGTAAGTTGACATTCAGTATATTAGCTATGTTTGGTATTTAAGTTGACAATTTAAGGAATAATTATTATAAGAAACTAGTGCATTTCCCGTGCGATGCACGGAATTGGAAAATTAAGGGTTACTTAAGTATAACTATTTCAATAAATGTTGATAAATTGATGGTCCAAGGCGGCAAGGCACCTGGCTATCATTTCCAAACTCGATTTATTTCGTTTTTGTAGGATATACATTTTTTTAGTCCTACTGCTTTATTTATTTAGAGATTACGTACAATGTGATTCTGCCAAATCGAACTTCTTTTTTTTTTTTGGGAGGGAGGGAAAGGGGTATTATTTGTTCAATTATGTTGACAATGGAATAGGGAAAAGAAACATATATAGCACTAACAGTCTAACACTACTATTTTGGCTTTCCCTAGCTTTAAGCTACTATTTTCTAAGGGCATGTTTTGTTCGTCTATAAAAACCTGAATTGAAATTGAATTGAATTGAAAAAACTAAATTGAATTGAAATAAATTGAAAAATACTTAGGGTGGGTTTTATTCGTCTTTAACGATCGGAACTAAACTAAATTGAATTGGAAAAACTGAGGTGAACTGAAACAAATTGAACCTTACTGAAAAATAAAGGCAGTAAATTATAACTAAAAGTGAACTGATCTGAAGAAAATGAACTGTAACACTTCAAATTGAACTGGACTGAAGATGACATGATACTTCAAATTTAGGGTTTGTTTTGTTCACTTGTAAAGAACTGAAATGAAATGAAATTGAACTAAATTGAAAAAACTGAAAGATCTTGAATTGAGCTGGAAAAAAATTAAAAACAATCAAAATTATAATTAAAACTGAACTAAACTGAACAACTGAATTGAACTGAACTTTCTAAAAAAAAGTAGACCCCATGTATTTCCCCTTACTTTCGCCATGCCCCCAAGTATTCGTATTTGTATTTTGCTAGTGCATGGTTGCTACAGATTTCATTTGTATCACAGCACAAAAATAGGCAGAGAGCCGTGATTGAAAATTGTGAGTAGAGGTTGAAGGGGCCACGTCCCTCCCGTGGGATCCTTGACAAGAAGGATCGGGTGCGGGAGAAGAGTGCGTGTGTACCCCCCACGGAAATTGGGGTTTTATCTAAAGTTTTGAAATGAAAAGTACATGGGATGATCTAAAGTTTGATTTTCGACTTGAACTTAATCGTTGGTCGTTTCGTCTTCGATTACAATTCCAACCTCTAGAAGTTGATTGAATGTGCTA